>JARHVA010008466.1:390000-392500 GCA_037957365.1 Torreya grandis
ACAATGAGGATAAGACTAATGAGGTGGTGACCATTAAGGAGAATGGATCTTATGCCTATTTATAGACCATTGCCATCATTGCCTATGCCCTCATCCTTGGGGAGGTGAAGGATGTTTTTCCATATCAAGATGTTCATGTTTGACCATGCACAAAGCATTTACCCAATGATCAATCAAACATTGGAGGTGGTTGAGCTCCTGATGAACCTTTTTTGTTTGACTTTGAATCTGAAGAGTAACATTAGATAAAATAATAATTTTGTTAGTAAAAAGAACTACATTCCAACTCTTCATGATCAAAGCAAGCATAGTTTATAGCTTTCTAAATTTGAAATAAAATATCAACTCAAAATTTATGCCAAAATATGTTATATTTTGTAGGAAATACTCCCCCAAGAGAACCATCTTCCATGTGAAGAATTTAAGTGAAAATGGTTATAAAAGTGTATGTATTTAGTTCCACATAGATTGTGCATGATAGATAAAATAGAAAAGATGATTAATAGTCTTTGGTTGCCAACAAGCTAAGCAGATGGGTCAGGCACACCTAGATGCTTGATACAATCTCCCACAAGAAAGCCCTTATAAGGAAGATACCATAAAAATGAGCTTTTTGGGGCTCAACAGTAGCAGACCACACAGTGCTAAAGTGTTAGCCCCAAACTCCATGTCTAGAATGGATATTCCATTTGAGATTAAGCATATCATTTGTAATATGCTATGGGGATAATAAATGATATGCCAATTGAGGAGAGTGTCAAGTGAATAATGTGGCCATAGGGTAGTACCAATCCTAACACCAAGGAATAAGGGAATTAAATCCTATTTTATGAAAATTATCATTAGGTATGTAGCCTTGAATTTTTGCAATAACCTTAGCATCTGAATTATTTAAATGAAATTTATTATGAATTTGTTGTGAAATGAGCCAGGCCCTTTTTCCTTGCAAAAAAATCACTAATAACCTTCTCACCTTTCTTGAAGAGACCTAACCCTTTAACCCAATTGACTAAGGCATATGGAATGCTATGAAAATTTAAACAAGGTGACAATTAGAGGTATTGGGAGTTAATGGAGTGTCCATTCCTAAAGCCCTCACCTACCTAGTTAAGGTGAGGCTTAATTTTTTTTCATGATTTTCATACATTTTGAGTCATAAAAATATCCTTGATTTTAACATGAATAGAGGTTATGAGCAGAGAGTTAAATCTCAGGGCTTGCTAAGCCTTTCTACAACATAGGAATCCATGAGAGATAAAATTTTGTAGAATAATCTTCCAAGCTTGATCCACAGTAAGACCTATGATATCCCATTTGGAACCAAGAGCAAGGCCATGAAATTTAATATCTAAGAGACCTAGTCTCCTAGGTTGTATGGGTTGACAACATATGTTCCAATCAACTATGTGGAATCCCTTATGAATTTAAGATTTATGACATTAAAAAATATCTTAAAATTTTTTCTAATTTTTTATAAGTAGCATTAGAAGGGACCCAACAAGAGGAATAATACACATGATTAGCTACCAAGACTTTAGAGAAAATTTTAAATTTCCTAGCAAGAGAAAGAGGCTTGGTTATCCAAAATGATATTTTTTCAACTCTTTATTCCATGTAGGACCATAATTCAGAGGGAGAGGCCCAAAATGCAAAATGAGTGATATTAAACTTAAATTACATCCCTGGTAAAATCCACTATCATTGGTATTCCTCTATCCAAAGAGGTTTGTGGCTTAGAGATTGACAATAAAATAGAGTCTTCCTCCATTAGATATATGATCTTGAAGCTAAACAAAAAACAAGGATACATTCTATCGCATTCCTAATAGACTCTTACTCCTCTTAAAGAGTGAGAAAATAATCATCCATGACATGACCATTTAAACATTGAATATTGGACTAAGGGAGGGAGATACCTTTGACCAAGCCCATGGTAGTATAATTGTCTAAGAGGTAGCTAAATATTTCAATTTCAAGTACATAAGAAGAAGGGACTAAAGGAAATCCTTGTTGGATATAAAAATGAATCTTAAACTAAAATTCTTGGGTGTCATTGATACTGATATAGACCCTTTGATTAAAAATATGAGCCCATTCCATACCTTGCAAGATAACACTGACATTATCTAGAATGAACCTATTATAGATGAAGCCAATTTTCTCACTCATAAAAATTAAAAGGGAGAATGTGTTTCACCCTAAGGGCCTAAGCCTTATCTATAATATAATAAGAGACATTAAGCAAAGTAATAGGCCTCGAGTTGGTGATAATTTTAGGATCAATATCCTTCAGAATAAAATTGATGTTACCTTGATTTATAAGAGATTCCAAAGAGTTGTTTGGAAAAACTTTAGAATAATCTTGATGAAGGTCTGGATAAATAGTATCCCAATGGGTTTGTTATTAATCACACATGAAATCATCAATTCCTAGGTATTTTTGAACTACCATCTACTTAACAACACCATGAAGTTCAATGAGAGATAAGTGCGTATCACA
>JARHVA010008466.1:397500-480000 GCA_037957365.1 Torreya grandis
TAGAATGCACCTGCATCAAACCACTAGGGTAGAAGAAATGATCACTCATGAACTCCTATTCACGAGTTGTTCCACTATAACACCATACTTGTTGAATTCTAAAGCTGACATCCAAGTTGAATCCTCAAGTGGATGATCTTTTAATTTTAATAAATAATGGAAGTAATCTTTGCCTCTAGTTTTCTTGAAAATCTTTTTATTTGAAATAGTTTTAGGTTATTTTGGCAGTATTTTTGGCAATTACTGCTTCCATGAAATTTTATGTTCAACTCCATCTTCATAATTTTTTTTTTTGTTCATTTCCTTTCCTATAAATATATATGTCAATAATATTAAATATATGTGAGATTCAAATATCTATTGAAATATCCAACTCATAAGCATTTGCTAAAAAATTTCTAGGAATTTCATAGGGTCCAATCTTCTTTAATTTCAACTTGTTATATTCTCCTTCTAAGAATGTTTCTTTTCTCAAATGAGAATGTACAAGATCTATTACTTCAAATTGTACTTCTCTTCTTTTAAAATCTTCTCTTTGTTTATACTTTATTGAATTTATCTAGAGCCTTTATTTTACCAGTTCTTGAAATTTTTGCATTGCTATTACAAATTCTTCCCCTTCAGCACTTCTTTTCTCCTATTTACCTATATTTCTCATATCATAAATACCTAGGGGATGCATAAAATATAGAATTTGGAAATGATTTATATATGTGCTTCTATTTGGTGAATCATTGTATGTAAATTTTGCTTGTGCTAAAAACTTGATCCCATTAGTTGGGACGAGCACTCATTAGGTTTCTAAGAATATTTCCTAGGCTCAACTACTTTAGTTTTCCCATTAGTCTGAGGATGGTATGCAGAACTAAAATTTTTATGCCTAACTTCTTCCAAAGAGTCCTTCAAAAATGCACAAGGAATTTTGTATCTCTATTTAAAATAATACTATTAGGTAAACCATCTAGTCTTACTATTCTTTGAAAAATAAATAAGCTCTATGAGTTGCATCACTAGTCTTGTAATAGGATATAAAATAATACATTTTGGAAAATATATCTACTATTACAAATATAGAATCATTTCCTTTCTGTGTTTTTTGGTAGAACCAAAGTAAACTCTATTGGGAATGGGTAATGGCTAACACAACCCTATGTTATGACTTTTTAAACTCTGTTGGGAATGGAAAATGGCTAACACAACCCTATGTTATGACTTTTTTTGTCAAGCTGACACACTCTAAAATTATTTACAAACTTATTTACATTATTATACATTCCTGTCCAATAATAAAAAGTAGTTACCTGAGCTAATGTTTTATCCTATCCAAAATATCCTACAAGGCTACCAATGTGCTTTTCTTTGATGAAATTTTATCTCATAGATCCTTTTAGAATACAAAAATACTTGTCTTTGAATAACATTCCTTATTATAACATGTAATTTATATAATGGATTCTATCCCTACTTATAGGATCTTTGTAATATTCATATGTTTTTTTTTAAATATGCATCACTTTCATACATTTTTTTTTAATGTGTCAAACCCTACAACATTTACATGTATTTCCTGTAAAAACCAAACTTTTCCTTCTCAAAGCATCAACAACCTTGTTATATTGGCCATTCTTATGTTTAATAACAAATGAAAAACTTTGTAAAAATTCTAGCCACTTAGCATGCCTATGATTTAATTTATTTTGGGTACCTATAAACTACAAGGCCTGATTATCAGTAAATGAAACAATTTTTTTTGGCATTAAATAAATCCTCCACTTTTTCCAAGCATACAATATAGCATAAAATTATTGATCATATGTTGAATAATTATTTTTAGCTTCATTAAGTTCTCACAAAAATATGCCATAGTTTTACCTTCCTAACTTAGCACAGCTCCTATGGTTGTTCCACTTGTATAACACTCCACTTGGAACAACTTACCAAAATCAGGTAGTGCCAACATAGGTTACTCTATGATTTTCGTTTTAAACATCTAAAATATTTTACTAGCTACTTCAGTCTATTTAAATATCTGATTGCTTCCTTTAATTATTTTTACAATAGGAGCATAGATATTACTAATTTTTTTGATAAATTTCTTGTAAAAGCTAGCAAGGCCATGAAAACTTCTTACCTCAAATTTATTATTATGTTTAGGCCATTCTTATATAGATTTTACCTTATCTTTGTCCATCTTTCCCTTCTTATGAAATCACAAAACCTAGATAGATTAACTCTATTAAAAAATAAAACACTTCTTAAGGTTGATTTTGAAATCATAAAACCCGTATTCATGTATTAATTATCACATTTCTTCAACTATCAACTCGAATTGAGTTATCCCAAAAATATAATAAATAAATAATCCTATTATATTAATTCAACTAAGTACTAACAATAATCTTTTCAAGTTAGAAAAAATTCATTTTTCCTTATCTCTTTGTGGTTGGCTTTGATTCATAAAAGTCATAAAATGCTTCCTCCTTAACCACATTTGAATTCACACCATACACTTCGACAAAAATATTTATTAAGTAACTGAAACACACTAAACTTTTGTTTTAAAAACACACCCAACCTGATAAAAATATACATTTTAAAACTTATACTACTTTTCCACCCCTTTTTTCTTGGGACAAAATTTATCTATTCATTGGAAGAAATACCAAATTTAGATTTTTGATAATTTTTGAATATGAATCATCTGGGATTATTTACTATCTTAACACTATCTACGCAACTTTGTAAATTCGAACATTCTAGACATTTACAACTATTGTCAACTTGACACCTGACTAATATCTAATTTCTACCCTTTTAAGCTTTTTGCATACATTATAATTTAAAAAAAATTAAAAGTATGAAAAAAATTAAATAACACCCCAAAAATGCACCTACATCATCTAGGGACAAGCCATAAAGAAATTGATCTACTAATGGCATATAAAATGCCCTATGGATTTTATGATCTAGTTATTAAAACCCCATAAGGTGAGAGACAAGTCAGGAAATTCAACCAAAACAAGAATTTTTAGTTTTGCTTGCTCTAAGACTTGAAATTCTCAAGTCTAGTGAGAAGAAACAACTAAAGTGTTTTGAACAAACCAATTTCCATGATTGACAATGGCTTCATAATGATCTGGGTTAGAAAAATGAGACAAAAAATCCCTTTGTATGGTTTTGGACTCTTTCAGGTTTCACACGATGGCCATGCCAATGGTTTTGAATCCATTAATTCAAAAGGCTCTCAGAGGGGACTCGACCAATAAAGTAAGCAATAAAAATAAACATTTCAAATAAATGACATGCTTTGTCAAATTTGGGCACATCCAAAATAACATCAGGTAATGGAGAGTCAAAATCATCAACATTACCTCATGAAATACCTTCAAAATTTCCTTGCCTATTTCAGGGCCATGGTTGCACTCACTTGCTCTAAATTTCTCTACATATGTGGGGAAGCAACGAAAATTTAATATAGGGTACCCTTACCACACAAAGGGTGAATTATCGATCAAAATCAGCAATAAATGCGAACAAAGCAATACCATGCCTAGATCTATGGTGATCAGTAGTATGGTAGAGAACTAAAGTCCCATTAATGCAGAGCTCATGACTTAATTTTTTAATGTTCCTCCTAAAATCTATATTTTACTAACTTGACATAATAAAAAAATAATAAAATTCATACAATCAATTTTAATTTGAATCTACTTGGAAATTTAAATATTTAAGTGTTAGGTTTAATGCAATCAAATTACATAGTTTTGGTCGCCATGTCATACACAAGTTTATGCCACATGGTAATAATAAAGAGAATAATGGAAAAGTGAGAAAATCAAAACAAGGAAAATAAAAAATAACAACATTAGCAATTTTTTTATTTCATTGTAAACTTGTATTAATCCTTGTACTAGCAATAATTTTACAATTTTACTACGACATTAATAATTTTTTGATTTTATTAGAAATCAACATTAAAATTTTATGTATTAACTTGCCATTAATAATATAATGATTTCATTATAAAAGTATATTAAATTTCTAATATTTGACTATTAATTTGTACTCAAAATTGATCAAATTTTATAACTCAATAAATCATGTCCTATATAATTCTACACTATAATAACATAAACCAAAATTAATAATATTAATAATTTTATGAATATCTTTTGAACTTATATTAATTTTACAATTTCACTATGAGCATGTATTAAAATTTTATGATGTCATTGTGAAATTTTATAGAAAAGAATCAGAGTCCCATAGTGTGATGTATCTCTATTATAATATAGAGAGAACCCATTATAATATAGAATCAAATCCTTAATCAAACGAATTTGTGAGAGGTCTCATTTAATGTCAAAATCACTTTGTGACCAGTTTGTCACTCAATGAGTTTGAAATATTACCACATAAACTTATTTAAACGAACAGATTGTTTGGATAATTTTTCGAATGCATCAACTATAACTTTTGATCTCGATGCTTTGTGATGGTTATGCGACTGTCAGGTGTCTTATCCATTTTATTTCCTCTATTTTTTTATATGCACCTTGTTTAAAACTCAAATTCATGTATTTTCCCTGTCAAAAGCTTCCCTAAGTCAACAATATGAAATTGAAAAACATAACTTAAAAAATGCTTCTCGGAATCTTTCTATGAATGCCTATTGTTTTTTGTTTTTGAAAATGCTATGAAAATAAACTACCCCGATGTTCATAGCTAACCTCCCATTTATCATCTTTATCATCTTCCCTACCATAACAAGGCACCACTGCAATGAAATTTTACTTTTAGAAAAATAGATTTCTTTGTTATGCGTTGCTTGTAATCCTTCAAAGAAATAATCAATCATCACATTTTTAAAATCTTTGCATGCTAAGTGCTTGTATTTTCCAATAGTTCTTTCCTTAGAATTTTTCATATTTTACTATCACAACATACTCATAAAAACATGTACCCCTAAATTAACCCAAAAAAAAATAAAAAATTCTGTGTTGTTAATTGCACATTACAAAACACAATGTTGTCATTTATAATTGAACGCTTTTTATAACCAGCGAAAGTTCTAATAGTTGCATGGTATCGTATTTTTCATGTGACTTGGCATTAAAAACAAATATAGAATCTTGATAGAAAAACATATTGCCATATGTGACCATGTTTATAGTATCACTTATCTGCTATTATATATATATATATGTTTTATGCTTTTTACACTTTGTCTATATCTGGTTGATCATAATCTCCTTGCAATACAATGTTGGTATCATTAGTTAATATATGACGGATTCATACCTAAAAAATTGTCCATTTTTAGAGAGCTAGAATTGTCAAATAGCTTATGGTTTTTTTTCATATTATTTTGCATTAGCATCAATTTTATTTGTTTAGAAACATAAAATTTACAAATACAAAACAAAAAAAAATAACCATTAATATTTTTCAAAGGTTAATATGTGTAGAGGGATAAAAGCCATCAATATAATCTTATTGTAATAGTATATACAATGCTTTAAGATAAAAATATCTAATTATATATCAATATTTAAAAAATATATATTTGTGATTATTTATTTAATACATTTTAAGTTATTATTTATTTTATTATTAAAATATTTCAAATTATATTAATAAAAAAGAATAATTAATACAAATAAAAAATTGTCAAATAAAATAGTCAAATATATCAATGTTCAAATGTTTTATCTGAAAAATAAATCAGTTCCAAACATGACAAAAACCAACCGGTCAAAACATGACACACTATACTTCAACAAATAATTACATAAGATCTATAAAACATTCCTTAAAATGTTTGAAGAAAAATGAGCCACATGCATTGAAATATTATGAGCTAAAATTGGATACTGAATATATATACATGATGGATAAAGTGCAAGACATAGAGACATACTTCTACATAATGCATATTTTTACAAGTTTATTAACGGCTTGTGGTGAACATGGTTTATAGATAACAGTTTTTTCATAAACTACATACCTAAATGGTTAAACATTTACATATATGTTTGATCTTTAACAATAAACAACTATACTTTCACTTTAATGAAAACTGACATTCAATTTCGTACTATATATTGTTTCATGATCAAAACCATGTCTATAGCCACTATGAACATTTATCATAGCACTTCGACAAAAATATCCATGCCAGACGGTTGTGCTAGCATATCCCTTTACTAGGAAACAATTTATTAAAAAATAAATATATGCGGGCTGTATAAAATGCTAAAAAGCACAATATTTAGTCATATTAAACTGCATTTTATATGCCTAACACACCATTTTTTAAAATCTCAGAACATATCAGGTCTTGTGTCTGCTTTCCTATACCGTTATTAATAGTTTAATAATTTTTGAACCCTTATCACGTCCCTTACATTTTCATGGTGAAATCTACATAGAATGAAAGCAGGTCAGACCTGATGCCCAAAAACATACATCATGTCTTGATTTATCAAAAGAAAATCCATGTGTAGTATCCTGATTCATCGTAATAAATTCGAAGTGACTTCATTTGTTACGTGATACATGGTTTGCTAGGCAATCGACCGGGGGTTGTCAATCTAATTGCATATGCTTATACTGGACATTATGTACTCAAACTCGTTTTCTTCTTGTAGCTGACCGCAAAGTTTTCATGCATTAATACAATGGCTTTCTCATCTTAATATTTTTGTTTTGGTTTTTGCCAAAGCATTTGACATAGAACTTAACTATCCTTGGAATGGTATTTGCATTGTTTTCATTCTTCCGTCCTCATCATGTTAAATTTCTAGTTCCTATTTTGGACAGTTTTGGCACAAATGTTATACAAACACATTAGATTTAGAAGCACTATAACGTTTATGTCAAAGAAGGAAAAATGGTCACAATATTGCTATTGTAAGGGATGATTATGTGCTTCTTTCTTATTTTTCCTCCTTTAATGCTTTTTCATTGGTCTCATGCCTTATTTCTACACAATTGTCAGTGTCTTGATATTATTTAATTAATCAATCAACACCTACTACTTTACAAAGAAATTTTACAATAGTTTACAAAATGCAACCTGAAGGTATGTGATTATGTCCTTGATTTTGTTCATCGATTTTCAATATATTTTATTTTTTAATTTTGTTCTTGCAATGTTATTTGAAATTTGTTATATTTTATTCTCATATTGATTAGGTTTAGAAATTTGAACTGTGATTTTATTAGCACAATTTTTTAATAACACATGATTAATGATCAATATAACTTTTATGTCAAGGATAACAAAACTGATTACAAAATTGTAATTATAATAAATTATTTTAGTTTTATTTGTTAATTTTACTCCTTTAATATTGATATAATCTATCATTTCTATGCATTTGCATTGTTTTACATTTAAAATACAATTGAGAAGTCGATATATGATGCTTTGCAAAGCATATTACAATCTTTTGCAAAATGTAATATAAATTTTTTTGTTTCTGTCTTTTCTTATTTTTATGCATTTTAAATATATAAATATATTTTTTGGTCCATACTAATTTCATGTTTCTCTTCAAAATATATATTTTTTTAACAACACAAATTATTAATCTCTTGAAGCCAAAGAATATACACCTGTCTCCATTCGAGCTAATATGCATAGAATATGAATAGGTAACTAATCCAAATGCATTTAGAATAGAAATATATATATATATATATATATATATATATATATATATATATATATATATATATATATGTATGTTTAAGTTTTCTATGTCCATCTGTTACAATCTACAATGCACAATGCATAGGAAGGGCACTATATTGAATAACAATATTACACAGTGTTTTCTAGACATAATTCTTTTAGAACTAATTGTTTTTTCATATGAACAACACAATAAAAGAATATAGATTATTTTTTTTTTCATCTACAAAATAAAAAATAAAAAATAATAATAATAATAATAATAATAATAATAATAATAATAATAATAATAATAATAAAAATAATAATAATAATAATAATAATAATAGAATGGGACATTAAATGATAGAATTCACATTACTGTTGTCACTATCAAGAAATTTTGATTATTGGTTACACGGTGGTAAGTATTTAGAGTTGATAAATTTCATATAAACCACTGCTAATTTTACTCTCAATATAAAATTGTTGACCAAACACTTTCTTTTTTTAGGTTACGGATACGTTTTACAATTGTAACTATGTTTTGAATCTACTCTTTTCCATTTCATAAATTGTTTAAGATATAATTAGACATTATGCATCTAAATTTTATATAACATATTCTTTTTGCCATATTTTTATTTCCAAGCATTTTTAACTAGTTTGGATATTGCAGGGATATTTAATACTAATATATTTACTCAACATCAACTGAGCATTTCACAATATGAATACTGAGCATTTCACAATATAATTCATATTGCACATTATGTTGTTTTCAGTTTGCTAAAACATTATGTTATTTTCAGTTTGCTAAAACAAATGTCTTATAGATCTTCATTTTCATTCCTCACAATGAGCTTTTGTTAAAATAAAAGCCACTTGGGAATTGTCTTGATCATCTTTGATCTTTACATATATAATTAGTTATTAATAACACCTCTATTTTTTTAACACATAGTTTTTTGTTCATTTGAATTACCTTACATACTTTACAATTTATTTACCTAAAATACCATTTCCTGAAATCTTTTGCACCAAACATTGTCTCAACCATATAATCTTACAGGGATGTTGAATGCAACTTTTTAAATATTAAAAATCATTGCCATCAATTTTGTTTTTGCAATTCTAACATATACAAATCATTATGAAAACGAAACTAAATGCTAAAAAAAATTATGTGCATTGGTTTTACACCGAAAACATTTTTGTGGATTTGTTATAATGGTTGTAATCCATTTGAAGAATTGTAGGTTTTCATTATTCTATATAATTATAGGACAATAGGAACATGTAATATATAACCATAAAAATAAATCCATTAAATCTATATCAAAATACTACCATACGACTAACCAAAATCTGAAAATTATTCGGGTCCAATTCCTCAGTAAACATATTTGTAATCAAAAGGTCGGTATCTTCCTTGTTATAGATTATGCTCCGTTATTTTTGCCTACAAAAAAATTTCATGTAACTACATGCTCGAGCCAAATTGGTTAAAGTGGGAGGTATAATAGTAAAATTAATGGCTGCATCTCTTCCCAGTAGTAATCATTTAAATATTGAAAATGATATGACCCTTCCTATAATATATTAGAATAATCGTGAAAAAAACTAGAAGTAATGTTGCAAATGAATGGAAGAAGAATATATCAGTGCATAAGAAAAATGAGAAGAATTATAATACAATATTGTTGGCCTCTTTGTGAGAGAAACCTTCTTTCAACAAGATCAATTTAATATAATTCATGGATGCATTTATACTAGTCTAGACTTTTATTTATATTAATTATATTTTAGCTAGAAACTAGTTTTAATGCATATATAATTATTACAATTAGCTCAAGGGACGACTTACAATGCATATGCATCCATAAATTTTATTAAAATTTATAATTATATAGAAAAGGTTAGGATGATTTGGTCTTAACATGTTCTCCCCCTTCAAAATATTTTCCCTAAATTTTATAAATGAGGAAACTATTGATAATGTTGAAGAAGGGGTTCCCACATCACATCCTCTATCTACATTCCATGCCACTCGACTAAAAACCTCAATTATGGTTTGAGTATGAAGCTAATGGGAGCACTTCTCTGGAATAGTTTCAAGTTAAATAAGGAGAGATCCTTTTGCATTGAGCTTAGGAAGTATTGTATGAGCTATGACATTAAGTCCAAGAAATTTATTCAAAATGAGACATGTAAAATTCGATGGACATGTGAAGAGAGTAGAAAATCCAACATGCATGCAATAATAAAAATCTTATGAGTAAACTTATATGGTCCATAGAACTTGGGACAAATTTTATGGCATCCCTTTAACTTGAGAGAGGATTCCTTATAAGGTTGATATAGGAGGAAAATAATATCTTAAGGTTTAAAGTTGGGTTTACAATTATGTTGATTCACCTACTACTTCATATGATTTTGTGTCATGTGGAGGTTGTCCTTAAGAAGGAAAATAATATTGTCACAGGTGTTCAAGGTAGTGTCTACTTCCTGCACATGATAGCTACTATGAAGATAAGAAATAATATATGGTGGCATCTGACATTAGAAATCTTTATAAGGTTTCATCCTAGTGGATGTGTGATATGAGGCATTGTACCACCATTATGAAAGTAGTAATCATTTGATCCATTCATGTTATTTATTAGATAATAATCAAAGAAGATACTATTCTAGGAAATTATTGACAATTTAAAAGTAGCCATCTATTTCTAATTGTAACCCGAGCTTTTATTTTAGTTGGGTTCTTATGCAATTAAAGAGTTCCTACCAAACGTGACTTGTGAATATTAAATTATAATTAGCTACAATAAAATATGAGAATCCATGAAGGTGTAATATATTATTAAGGAATGTTTTGGTGATGGTATAAGTAGTGTAAGGATGGCCCAATGCACACAAATGATCATATTTAGAGAGGTGATGTACAAGCACTAAAATGACTAACTTTGCAGTAAATTTTTGTAAGCCTTTTATAAGATCCACAAAGATATCTATCCAAATGCATTACAAAATGGGAAGGGTTTAGAGTAAGCTAAAAACTTCCATTGTTTCTTACTTTTAATGTTGGCGTACTTCACATTATTCAAAAAAGGACCTAATATATTTATAGATTCCTAGCCAAATGAAACTATGGTAAACATGCTCATAGGTTTTTAAAAAACATTAAATGACATTCAAAAGGTGAGGAATGTAACTAGTGAAAAATATGGGGTTGAAACCTAGATCCATAAATCAAGACAAACAATATGAACTTTTTATAATAAGGATTGGTCATCCTAAGTGTAGATGGAATTGTAAGATAGGTCCATAGATAATTGTAATATGATTTACCACATGTGATTTTGCCTTGCTACCACTCTTGCTAGATACCATACATCCATTTTAGAACATTTATGGATTAGCCAAATAGTTCTATGTGTTCCTCATATTCGTGGGATAGTGTATCGACAACATGATTTTCTTTTCCCCTCCTATAAGTGATATCATAATCATACCCCATTAATTTGGAAACCCCATTTTATTGAACTAGGTAAGAGACTTGTTGATGCAGGAAGTATTTGAGGATTTGATTATCATTTTTTATGATTTTTTTGAGACATCAGGTATGGTTTCCACTTATTGATAACATGAAGTATAGCCATCATTTCCTTCTCATATGTTTACTATGACAAATTATGAAAACTAAGCAATATGTTGGTGAAGGTGATGGGAAATTCTTACTACATGAGGACCACACCACGTTCATTTCCACATATGTTCCTTTCAATGAAAAATGTCTTTGATAAATATGGCAATACCAAAACAAGTGAAGTACATAATAGTCTACTTGAGAACCCCAAAATCCTTCTTATCTATGGCAGACCATTAATGGAGTATTTTATTTAGCATGACCGTAAATGGGTAATAATTTTTCTATATATATATATATATATATATATATATATATGAGATAGGAAATCCATGAAAACTTTTGAGTGTCCTAGGTTTAGATCAAATTTTCATGACTTCATTTTGTTCACATTAAACCAAAAACCATTTACTAAGATAATAGTGACTAGGTAATCCACTTCCTACTATCAAAAAGAACATTTGGACCATTTTTTAAAAAAAAAATAGTCTTTAAGAATTTGTAAAGCCATGTTGAGATGCTGGAGATGTCATTATATTTTTTTTTGTGGATTATGATATCATCAAATAAGGTCATAAAGAATTATTGTATAAAGATGTGCAAAAACAATTTTTGGGACATATATTCATCCGAAAGAGAAATCTAATGATAGCCATACCATAGATATGAGTTTTATAACTAATGGAAACCATAAATCTCATAAAATTTTTCAAATATTACTAAGATAAGAAAATTATATTTAATAGTGAATTTGTTTAGCTTAAGAAAAAGAATGCAAAGCTACCAAGGTCCATATTTTTTTTTGTAGAATATAAAACTTGGGAGGAGTATGAACTTGTGCTTGGATAAATGACTCCTTATTCAAGGAGTTCTTGAATTATATTCTCAATTTCATATTATAGGAAAAAATGATAGTAGTATGGTCAAATGTTTGGGGGGACACAACCCAAAAGGAGTTCAATACAATGGTATTATAATTAATAATGTAGAAATATTATTGGTTTCTTGAAAAATCATGCATGTTTGACTACAACATTTTGTAAGTCAATATGCTAGTGGGAATTTGGGGATGTGTTTAATTGAATAAAGGAGAGTTGAGTAATGATTTTATGTGTTCATCTCTTGAGGATATTATTCATCTAGTGAGAACATATGACACTAGAAGGTCCTGTTAAGAGGCCTTTTAATGTGTATTGTTGCTCATTTTCAGATAACTACATCCAAAGTTCTAAAAATTCCCATATGATAGGGCCAAGAGCACACAACCATTGGGATTTAAGAGCCACATCACATCTAACCAAGGGTAAGGAGAACATGTATGTGTTTATCTATTATAATCCAAAAAAATAAATATGAACATTATGACATTTTCATTTACATAGAAATGCTCCTCCATTGGAAATCATCACTTCAAATCTAGAATAGGGGTGCATGAAACACTTAACTTCTTTGGCTAGCCAAACATCAACTAAAATTGTTTTTGATACCAAAGTCAATGAGAATAGTGAGGGGGTGTTTCATTAAATACCCACTTAATCTCATAGTCTTAGGAATGGTTGCTCCATCCAAGGCATGTATCTAGAATTTGGGGTGTGACTCCTTGGTGTTGGGTTCATTGACTTCATGTTATTCATTGTGATAATTTTGAGCATCTTCCATTCTTTAGCATCTAGTGGTGACTCGACATCTAACAAATTTTATTTTATTTTGTCAATGCACTTATGTCCTCTAGTGAATTTTTAATCAGAGTTATATAACATAGCCTTTATTTGCAATGATTATGCACTTATACATTTGTAAGGCATTTAATGTGGGTGCCTCTTGGAGGAGGATTTGTGATTGACCATGGTATTGTAGATGTCTTGAAAGAGCCAAAATTGGAAGATTGATGTTCATAGATGATCATAACTTCCACAATATTTTTCAATCCTAATGCTTTCAACATGGCCTCTAGTTTAACCATCTTGACCTTCATTTGAATTATTACTTTGTGGCCAATAATGATATAACTCTTGAAAATGTCGTGAAATAACTCCATTATAGAATTTTCTATTATTATAATATTTAAGAATATATGGTAATTAATCCTTGTAAGCTTATCTAAACTAATATATTTTGTCAACCCAATAATGTTTGGAGGAGATATAATTAATTTGGAAATATTTACTTAAAATATGATTTAATAAGGGTGAAATGGTTTGGCCTAGTGATGAGAAACAAGGAGTTTTTATAATTACTAATACAGGGTGCACTTCTCCATGTGAACCACACACCCCAGATATTATGGATAAAGGGTCACCCCTATGTCCCATTTCTAGAAACGTATCCCAATTAATTCAAACATCTAAATTCTTTATTTGGTCCCTTTATTCCTTCTAGCCTTGCCTATTTTTATATATATATATATATATATATATATATATACACTTTTAATCAGTATTATTGATTATATATTTATAAATTTTTGAATAATAAAAACACGATTTAAAAGTTATTAGCTTTTTACTGCTGTGACTTTTGGCTTTTTAAGCCATGGTGGGATCTCATTTTATTTTTGTTCGAGCTCAACGGATCGTGGGAGCAGTTGAGATGGAGTAATGATGAAAACGATGGTGTATCGGCATTTGTGAAGCAAAGTTCATTTAACTGTTGACTTTTGGAATGTGGCGTGTGTGTAGATTGCTATTTCGGTCTATGGACATAACATTTGTCTTGGGCATTTGCTATCTTCTTCTATGGAGGAAGACATGGAATTTTTGCAAAGCCCCTCTCAGATGGAGTCATTTACTCAGTCTTCGATCCCTCTTCGATCGGTGTTTTGAAACTCATAAAATATATTCTGGGGAGAGATATTATGGATGTAGAAGAAGGCTGTTGGTCAGAGGAGGATTTGCTATTAATTTTCAGGGTCCATTTGGATGAGTGTGTGCAGGATGAGGATCTGAAATATTTTTTCCATCAGAATATACGGAATAAGCATAGAAATACATTAAATAATGAGCTTCTGGGATTAGTAAGTTCTTCGTACTCCAAATTTAGTAGATTTCAAGATAAATTTCAAAGTTTCAAGTAAAACTGTGGTAGAAAAGACATCAATGATCCCATGTCCTTTATGTTTGGACAAAGTCTTTAGTAACCCTTTGGTCATTTTCATGTTAAGATATATTATTGATATTCATTTTCCTCATTCATGCCCGGATGATGTCTCTTAGTTTTTTTCTGAAATTTCTGGAGAATTTACACAGTCCATCTATTGTTAAAATTGCCAAAGAACTCAACTGTCATGCGGGTAAGTGGGTGGTGCTAATGCAATTGGTTATTGTTGGATTGAGGAATTATCGAAAAGAGAAAATCCTTCAATGCCAGTATCTGATGGTAGGGGAGCCCAGCCGAGTAGCTCACAAGACAAAGGAATAAGGAGAAAGGAAAAAAATATGATACACTAAAAATAATCAGCCTGAACAAGGAGAGAGCAAGGAGACAGAGACTGCTTAAAACTCATATATTTATACTTGCATATACCGATTCAAATAACTGTTACAAAAACGGATTACATACTAATCAGAAAAAATACGTCTATTATAACTACTATTGTTTTTTATGATTAGTTATAGAGCTTTTCTTATGTGCTGCTGCACCCTCTTCAGCTTCTCCATTATGTTCTATTCTCTGCCTACTCATATTCTTCTCAGATCTGCCTTCTACAGCTGCTAAGTCAAGATTCTCTTTGATTGCTTCTGAGTTCTTCTATTCCATTCTCTTTTCTATACTCTGTTATTGCTGCATATATATTTAAAAAGTTCTTTTTGTCTTTTCCAATTTACCTTTCCCGCTCAGCTGAACAGCTAAAAATAAACAGTTAGTGCATTTAATATTTTGGGGGGTTCAAGAAATAAACTGTTGCAAGGGAGATATCCGGCACTGGAAAAATTACTGTCAGGAGTGAGTTGAGGTAAATATTATAATATTCAACACTCCTCCTCGATCTTTACGTTCTTTCCATGCTCTATAGTGTTTTTCAGCCCAAAAAAACATCTTTGCAACTTCTTTTCATCTGCATATATCTTTTTTGTGTTCATTATGAGCAACTCTGAAGCTGGATTGTGAGACCCCAGAGCTAGTCTATTGGACCCCTGAGTTTAACTGATGGACATTGGAACTGCATTGATGGACTCCAGAGTCAAGCTATTAAACTCTGGACCTTTATTGTAGGACTCCAGAGCTTCGTAGTAGCACTCTGGAGTCATGTATTGGACCCCAAAGATTTGATGGTGGACACCAACGCTTCTTTATAGGACTCTAGAGCTTCAATGTAGGATTTTAGAGCCAGCATATGAGCCTCTAGAGCTAGTGTTGCTACATCTATGACCCTTAATTTATCTCTTAAATGCTCAAAGCTATCTTTTGACAAAGTCTTCATAAAAATGTCAACAACGTTGTTGGTACCCACCCCCTTGTAGGTGCCTAAAAACCCACTAAAATGAGCAAACATGTGGAAAAGGAGGAGTTGTGTTGTTGTAAGCAATGCCACACAACCTTTATAGATGTCTACACGTGTTGTAGGTCCTATAAATGGCTTCAGAGGCATAAAAAAACAACTGTAGAGACACAATACTAAGTTGCTTTCAAGAATAGACTGTTGATACAGGTACCTACAACAATGGTTGTATGTTGCTATAGGTACCTATAGCAATGGTTGTATGTTACTACGGGTACCTGAAGCAATCACTATCGGTGACTATTTAACTTGACTATTGCTATGGGTACCTGCAGCGCTGGCTGTAATTGACTATCCAAAAAATTCAGCAACTTAAAGGACTTTAAACTTGCAAATCAAAACTCCAACTCTTAGAATAGAAATTTCCACAATTTAACATTCCCAAACACAAACAAAGAGACAACAACTATTAAGACAAAAGTATTGTATTATATTCAAAAGATAGTGGTTTACACTCTTTACATATAATTACAAAAATGTCTACAAAATAGAGTTCCCCCTATTATTGCACTTTCTTCCTCCTCCTCTACTATGTGTATACTACTATCCTCTATGTCTTTTGTTTCAGCTACTCTTTGCTACTCCCTCAATCTCAATTATCCTTGTATGCTTGTTACTATTATGGACCTTCCCTCTTGCTCTACTATGTTTTGAACCTTCCTTCTTGCCCCTGTTCTGTTATGTTTTATCCTCCCTTTTGTGCTCTCTCTTCTTTTCTTCAAAAACTACCAAAAATCCTGCCTAAAGTTGCTGCAATGCTCAAGACCCTTCATAAATTATTCCACCTACCAATTTTTGAGTTCAAAAACTCCCACCCAATTTGTGCTTTTGATTTCTTTCATTATGTTGCTTATTAAATGAGTTATGGGTAGGTGGCTGGCTATCCGAAAATTAAAAAAAATACAAACTTTAAAATATAACTCTTTAAGCCCCTTCATGTGACATATATATATATATATATATATATATATATATATATATATATATATATATATATATATATAGTCTTGTGAGCCCTTGTTCACTATGTATAACTCTATGTTGATGTGAGTTTTGGGTCCAATTACTGGAGGTCAACAACTCCATCATCTAGTGCTAATTGGAGTGATTCCATCTTTGTTGGGCTTAACTATGTTGCATCCTCCACTGGTCTACCCTTCCATTTCACTAATCACTATACTCTTTGCCCCTTGTCTTCCTCATTACTTTTGAATCCCAAATATCTTCAATCTCCTCTTGTGCTTTTTTAGGTAGCTGCTTATTCCATTTTTATGCTAATATCTTCTCTCCTTCCTGTAGTTGTGACGTCTCTCCCTCATGATAAGTATATAAATCAGAAACATTAAAAATTGGAGAGATTTCTAAACCTTTAGGCAGCTCCAACTCATATTATATGAAAACTTCTTGATAACCTTACATGGTCCAATCTTCTTCCACTTAAGTTTGTTGTAGGCATGTCTAGGGAATATTTCATTTTGTAGATGTGCCAATACCATATCTCCCACTTCAAAATTCTTTTCCCTCCTCTTCAAATCAGCTTTCTCTTTATATTTTTGGCTGCTCCAATTGAGTTTTTCTCTCACTTATTGATTCAAATCTTGGATATATTTGGAAAACTCCTCTCCTTGAGCACTTTTCTTATATCCCTCAGTATTTGCAATCTCCCTTAATTATGAAATACCTCTAGGCCTATGCCCACAAACAATCTGAAATGGAGTCTTCCCTATGATTTTATTAATTGAGTCATTGTATGCAAACTCAACTTTAAGGAATATCAAATCCCATTGCATAGGCTTGTCACCAACTAAACATCTTAACAAATTCTCTAAGCTTTGATTAACAACTTCAGTTTGTCCATCCGTTTGAGGATGATATGCAGAACTAAACTTTAAATGACTCCCTAATTTCTTCCAAAGTGTCCTCCAAAAAATGTCCTACAAACTTAATGTCATGGTTTGAAACTATACTTCTTGGCAAACCATTTAATATAACAACCTCCATAAAGAACACATTTTCTACATGTGTTGCATCATCTATCTTCTTACATGCTATAAAGGGAGACATGTTGAAAAATCTATCAACAACCACAAAAATAGAATCCTTACCTCATTGTGTTCTTGGTAGTCCAAGTACAAAATGCATGCTCACATCTTCCCACGGCTTCTCTGGTATGGGTAATGGCTGATATAGGCCTATGTTTTGACTCTCTCCTTTGGCATATTGACAAATTTGACATCCATGCATAAATTTTCTAATTTTTACCCTCATCTGTGGCCAAAAATATCTTTGACTAAGTTGTGTCATTGTTTTATCGGCACCAAAATGTCTAGCTAAACCACCACAACGTTTTTCTCTTAATAAATTCTGCCTCATTGATCCTTGTTGTATGTAAAGTTGTTGTCCTTTGAACAATAATCCATATTTTATAAAATAGTCCATCCAAGGTGTCATATCCATAATAGTAGGCTCCATACATGTTGTCCATGTATCCTTAAAGTCCAAATCATCCTTATATAGCTCATTTACAGCATCAAATCCAACTAATACATCTCTCATTTTAGTCAATAATGTTGCTCTGCTACTCAATGCATCCACTACTTTATTTGAACTCCCAATTCTATGCTTGAGAACAAAATTATATCCTTGCAGTAATTTGACCCACTTCATATGTCTTTGGTTCAACTTGGTTTGATTAGTAATAAATAGCAAAGCATGATGATCCATGTAGAGAATAAACTCTTTTGGAAGCAAATAATGATGCCACTTCTTTTAAGCTTGTACAATGGCATAAAACTCTTGATCATAAATGGAATACCTGTTCTTGGCATCATTAAGCTTCTCACTAAAGTATGCAATAGGTCTTCCCTCTTGACTTATAACCACTCCTATGGCTCTTCCACTTGCATCAGAATCCACTTGAAACACCTTTACAAAATTAGGCAATGATAATATCAATTCTTCAATGTCTTTCTTCTTCAAAATCTCAAATCTTTTATTTATTTCTGCTGTCCACTTAAACTCTTTCTTATCTCCCCTTATAGTTTCAGTTATGGGTGCACATATACCACAATTTTTTTGAATAAACTTATGATAGAAGCTTGTTAAACCATGGAAAATTATAACATCATGTACGCTCCTAGGTGGTGACCATTCAGTGATAGAAGGTACCTTTTTTGTATCTATTTGAAGCCCTTGTTGAGAGATAACCTATCCCAAATAAACCAAATTATCTTCTATAAAACTACACTTTTTCAAATTCACCAATAACCTTTCTTCCTTGAGCCTTTGTAAGACTTATCTAATATGCAATAAATGATCTTATTTACTACTACTAAACATCAAAAAATCATCAAGATAAATAATTATAGACTTCCCCACAAATAGTGTCAGCACTTCATTCATTAACCTCATAAATGTACTAGATGCATTTTTTAACCCAAAGGGCATTACTAACGACTCATACAACCCCTCTTTGGTCTTAAAAGTAGTCTTTCACTCATCAAACTCTCTTCTCTTAATTTGGTGATATCCACTCTTTAAATCAATCTTTTTAAAATATGTAGCCTTTCCCAAACAATCCATGAGATCATCCATTCTTGGTAAAGGAAAATGATACCTTATTTTTATTTTATTGATGGATCTTGAGTTTGTGTACATCCTCCATTCACCATCCTTCTTTGGTGCTAATATAGTTAGTACTATGTATGGGCTAAGACTTTCTCTAATCAGTTCTCTTTTTAATAGTTTCTGCCCTTATTTGTTCACTTCTTCATGTTTTGTTGGTGTCAATGTATATGCTACCTTGTTGAGTAAACTTTCCCTTGGAATCAAATCAATATGATACTTGATGCTCCTCATACATGATAGTCCTTTCAGTAAATATTTGGACACAATTTCATCAAACTCTTCAAGTAGTTCCTTTAATTATAAAGGCATGTCACTATTTTACTTCATTGCATCTTCTTTTATCTCCTTGGGAACTATTGAGAAACATAATCCTTTCCCTTTAATATATATCAAAAATTTCTTTCTTGCCACTAGCAACATTCTTGGACCACCTTCCACCTCTTCTTCTTTAGTTGCCATTGGTGTGAGAGTGTGTTTTCTTCCATTTTTATCCAATGTGTAAGTGTTTGTTCTTCTATTATAAATTGCCTTTCTATCAAACTGCCATGGCCTCCCTAAGAGTAAGTGGCATACATCCATGGGCATGATATCACACCACACCTTATATTCATATGTTACTATTCAAAAATTCATAAGGCATAGCTGATCAACCAAGATTTGGTTCCCTTTTTATAACCATGACACTTTGTAAGGGGTAGGGTGAGCTATCTTTTTTAAACCCAACTTATTTAACATTTCAACTGAAACTAAGTTATCGGTGCTACCACTATCTATTATGACTTTGTAACATTTTCCACCTGATTTACATGTTGTTCTCAATATATTTTTCCTTTAGACAGGTTCACGTTCTTTCTTGGATGGATTCAACAATTTCCTCTTCATCATAAGTGATTATCATTTATTAGGTTCATATGATTGACTAATATACCTTTTATATTCATTATCCCCCTTTGTTACGTGTAAACATTCTACCCCTATTCTCTTTGATCTTTCTGGTCTATGTTGTGGGCATTCATAAAAACTATGGCTTGACTGTCTAAAGTTAAAACATGTGCCTTTGAAGCCTCTACTTTGGCCTATTCCATATCCACCTCTATTTCTCATGGGGTATGGTCTTGACCTTATTTCATCTTTCTGCTTTTGACTCTTTTATGGGTTAGCCTCCTTACCATGGTTGTAGTTTTTTTGTTATTGTAGTTTACCTTTGTTGAATCCACCTCTACCTTTATTTATTCCTTACTTCCTTGCCATTTTCTCTTTAGACTTTAAAGTCTACTGGTATGCTTCATCCACATTTTCCATACTTATCATACTTAGTTCATCTTGAATGTCTAATCTCAATTCATTAACATACCTTTCTACTTTTTCATGGTCCAATTCATTATGACGACTCTTTTGTATAGGTCTTCACACTCAACTCCCTTTGATTTAAATTATACAATTTCTTGAGAAGTTCAAGATGATAGTCACAAAATAGGAATTTATCCTTCATCTTACTCACCATTCGATCCCACTGATTTATCTTATCTCTACCATTTCTTCTTCTCTTAGCCTTCACCTCTTTCCACCAGAGTGTTGCATGACTTATCAACCTTGTTTGAGAAACCTTCACTCTTTTTGGGTCATCTCAATCATCATAATTGAAGTATTCCTCCATCTCTGTTATCCATTCAATTAGTTCATCTGGTTCTAACCTTCTGATAAGCTTGATAACTCTACCCTTGTTCTTTTTCCAATGTTGAAAATAGCTCTTATAACCCTTCTTTCACATGTATCTATATCTCTATCTAAATCTTCACCTTCTTGTCCAACCAGCTCTACTCCTCCATAGTATTCACTATCACTTTCTTCATGTGCTCTACCTCTTCTCATTCCACCTTCTTTGCATTCATTCTTCCCTACATTCTCCTTAGGGTCTCCAACACCACATATATTCTTCTAGTTGTTTTTGTAGTTGCAACCTCTACCAACCTTCTCCTTACTAGCATCCTACTACTGTAACTCACCTTCTTTTGGTTTTCCTTACTATAGTCTTCTAGCTTCAGTATACCTTGTTGTAGGGACACACACAATTTCAATCATAGGAACTCTTCCAACCCCAATCTCAACTCACTATTCTTCTTCCTAGAGTTATAACTATGCTCTGATACCACGCTGATTGAAACCACCCCTTTATAAGTGCCTAAAAACCCACTAAAATGAGAAAATAGGTCAAAAATGAGGGGTGGTGTTGCTATAGGAAAGCTCACACAACCTATATAAAGGTCTACACATGTGTTATAGATCCTATAAATGGCTTTAAGAACATAAAAAATAACTGCAAAGACATAATAATAAATTGCTATAAAAAATAGATTGTTGCTATGGGTACCTACACCAATGGTTGTATGTTGATATAGGTACCTATAGCAATGGTTGTATACTACTATAGGTACTTACAATAATAGTTGTAGGTGACTATTTATTTTGACTATTGCTACGGATATCTATAGTGATAGTTGTAAGTGACTGTCTAATTTTTTTGGCAACTTAAAGAACTTTGAACTTGCAAATCAAAATCCAACTTTTAGAACAAAAATTTCCACATGTTTAACACTCCCAAACATAAACAAAGAGACAATAGCTATTAAGACAAAAGTACTATATTATATTCAAAATAAAGTGATTTACAATCTTTACATACACTTAAAAAAATATTTGAAAAATAGAGTTCCCTCTGTTATTCCACTTCCTTACTCCATGTCTGTTACATGTATACTACTATCCTCTATATATTTTTCTTAAGCTAATCTTTTCTACTCCCTCTATCTCAATTATCTTTATATGATTGTTACTATTCTAGACCTTCCCTCTTGCTTTGTTCTATTTCAAACCTTCTTTCTGGCCTTTTTTATGTTTTTTTTTATCCTCCCTTATGTGCTCTCTCTTCTTCTATTCAAAAACTACCAAAAATCTAGAAGTTTCCCCTGAAAAGACCATGTAAAGTTGTCGCAACATTCAAAACCCTTCATAAATTCCTCCACCTTCTAGTTTTTGAGTCCACAAACTCCTACCCAGTCTATCCTTTTCATTTCTTTCATTATGTTGCTCATGAAATGATCTATGGGTAGGTGGTTGGCTATCCCAAAATAAAATAAAATACAAACTTTATAATATAACTCCTTAAACCCCTTCACGAGGCATTAGCTAAGATTAATCTCCCCATGTTCTACTAGCTCCCTTGTGAAATGATAATAGATTTAAATATGCTTATTTCATATGTGAAAAACTAGATTTTTATTCAAGGCTATTGAAGATATATTATCAAAATATATTGTAGTATCATCTCCTTGTTCCTCATTCAAGTTAGCTAGGATTATCCTGAGCTAAATACTTTGACATGCTACTGCATTTATTGAAATATATTTAGCTTCTATTATGGAGATAAAAATTATGGGTTATTTCTTGATGCCTATGAAATATCCCCTGAACCCATATGGAACACATGTCTGTAGGTGATCTTTGTGAAATCCACACTACCTACCCAATCACTATAAGTATATCCAACTAGCTCAAATTCACTTGATGCAGTATATAAAATACCAAAGCTCTTGGAGCCATTGACTTATCTTAATATTCTCTTGCCTACTTACCAGTGACTACTTGTAGGTGTCTCCATGAATCTTGAATCATACTTACTATGGACATTATACCAAGCCTAAAAGCTATCAATTATATTAGACTTCCTACCATGTTTTTGTATAAGTTTGGATTCACTTCATTGTTCCAATCTTCTTTACTCAACTTCAAACTTATGGCTTTTGGTGTTGGTGCAAGCTTAGTGTTTAACGTTCTAATTATCTTCAATATTTGTGTGGCGTAAATAGATTGAGAGATGAATATGCCATGATCCATTTTTGGTACCTCTATGCCAAAGAAATAGTTTAAAAGGCTTAAGTTTGTCATTTTAAAATTTATTTTTGTAACTTATTTGAATTCAATAATGAATATATTATTATTTCCTATAAAATTTAGATCATCTACATATATAAAAGTAATCAAAATATTTTCATGGATTTCCTTGATGTAAAGTGTGGGCTCACTACCACTTTTACTAAAGTGATTGTTAATAAAATAAGAATCACTTCAATTATGACATGCCTTTGAAGCTTTCTTAAGCTCATAGATTGATTTTTTAGCATATACACCTTGCCTTCTTGTCTTAGGACTCCATATCTAAGTGGATGATCGATATAAACCTCTTCTTTTAGCACTCCATTTAAAAAGGCAAACTTCACATCCATTTGATAAAAATTACACTTGTGTTGGTTAACTATTTCTAGGATATCCCACATGGTTTCCATTATTTCAATAGGGTCATATATCTCATCATCATCCCTTCCAAGATATTGTTTGTAACCATTAACAACCATTGTTGCTTTATGTGTCTCATTTTGCCCTTATGTTGTACTTTTGGTCTTATGTAACTGCTTAATTGTGATCACTTGTTTACCCTTGGGTAATACAGTTAGCTCCCATTTTATAATTCTTTGTATTGCATCTATTTCCTCATCCATAACATTACACCATTTCTCTTTTTTCACTACTTATTTGAAACATGTACTATTACATTGAGAAAATAATTCAAATCTCATATTTTCATCAATATCATCATACCCTTAATTATCATGTATACCCCTTAATCTCTTTTTATTTCTTGAAAGGAGATAAGCAATGGTTAGATTTAAACTATTTTTTGACCATTGGACCATGCATAATTATGAAAAAATTCAATGGCAATGCTTGTGAGGTGAATTTACCACAAAATTTTGATATTTTTTTAATATTTTATTATTTATATTTATATAGATTTTATGAAGAAGATGGTGAAGGTTACGAAGATGAAGAATTAAATTGGTAGTAACATGTTTCAAAGAAAAAGAAGGAAAAGATAGTGCAGGGTTTAGATATGAAGAATGAAATCATAACAGGTATTTGGTTTAGTGGGAAGGATTGCAACAAGAAGCCAACACTTGGATTATAGAATGGGAGATGAAGAAGATTGACAAAGATAAATGGCAAAAGTACAATCAGAACAACTCACAGGAGCTGAGTTGCACAAAAATAAGGTCCAAAAATTCAATTTAATATTGTTTTTTGGGATTTTTCTATTTTTAACAATTATATATTTTTAGAACCAAAAGTCAACTTTAGTTGAATTTCATTCCATAGAATAATTTTAGTGTTTAAAATATTTCAAGATATTTTTAGAGCTACACATGCTTGCATGCATGACTTACTAAAAATAGCAGTTGCTAAAAATAAAAGTTTTATTTTAGATGTTAATTTTTTTATAATTTTTGCATGTAAATCTAAATTCTAAGTTGAGGCTTATTTAAGCATGGTTTAGGTTTCTAATTATTTCAAGCAATCAATACAAATCAATTCTGAGTATTGTTTCAAGATCTTGGCCTATTGGTAATTTTCTTGTTCTTGTTAGTTTTTAGGTTTATTGAGTTGCTTGACTAAGAAGTATATTTTCAAATTGATGTAGATGGATATGCTACCAAACATTCACCTTGATGATTTATGACTGGTTTATGTTGACTATTTGTAGTTCTCTTTTCATTTCCATCTTCTACATCATCCATGGGTATAGTTACTGAGATACCTTAGGTAGTGTCAATAGTGCCATCCCGTAATTCATTCCCAATTAATTCAATATCCTTTCTCATCATAATTTTCTTGGTAACAGGGTTGTCTAGTCTATATGCTTTAGACTCTTCACCAATGAAGATACACTTTTCTCATTTGCCATCAATTTTTTACCTCTTCTCCTTGGGCACAAATGCTTGTGTCATACACCCCAAGATTCTTAGGTGTTCCACACTATATTTGTTGTTCATCCATGCTTTTTGTAAAGTCCTATCTCGTACAACCTTTATGCGACATCTATTTATCAAGTATACTATTGTTGCCATAGCCTCACCTTAATATTTGTTTTGGATTCCCTTAGCCTTCAAAATGTGTGTATCCATCTCTTGGATTGTTCTATTATTCTATTTAGCCACTCCATTTTGTCATAGAGTGTACCTAGTAGTGAATTATTTTTCAATGCATTCATTCTTGTAAAAATTTAGAAATTATCTGGACACATACCATCCCCTCTATCTATTTTGAGGACCTTGATGCAATGTATACTTTGTTTCTTAACCAATGCCCTGAAGCACTTGAACTTATTGAAAATTTCAGATTTATGTTTTAAGAAATAAATCCAAGTCTTCTTGTTTTAATCATCTATTAAGGTCAATAAGTACTCATTCTTGGAAAGGGTGCGAGTTTTCATTGGACGATATAAGTTCAACTATACAAACTCCAATGCTATTTTTTTCCTCTCAGATAACCCTAATTGAAATGTCTACCTATGTTATTTTCTTAAGATGCTTGCCTCACATTTTCTATTAGGTTCTACTATTGTTGGTAGACCCAAAACCATTTCTTTCTTGGATAAAAGCTTTAGTTTAAAATAACTTAAGTTCCCATACCTTGAATGTCAATTCCAAATGGGTATTTGTTGATTGTTTTAAATACTATCTATTGTAGTATTGTCGTACTCTTCATGTGTTTAGGAGTAGCTACAAATTGTGTAAAATTATTTTGCATCTTAAGCGGGAACATACAACTCTTTGTCATTTGAATTTTAGCTAGATTTTTATTTATTCCATCCTTATCAAATACTGTGCACTCTCCATTCTCTGTGAGGACTCTATATCCCTTTTAGACCAGTTGTCCAGTGTTCAAAAGATTATGTTTTAGATTTGGTGCATAATACATGCCCTAGATTGCTCTTCTTTTACCTTGCTTAGTGTATATAATGATAGTCCCTCTACCCACAACATGAACTTTTTCATTATTTTCCATCTTAATCTTGAACTGGATATTATTTACAAGGGATGGAAACAAGTTTTCATTACCATTCATTGTTAATAAAATCATTGTCTAAATACCAAATTTCATTACTGATCTACTCAGTAATATTACACACACAATGAACATATTTTAAAAATAAATCAGATTCACTTACCTTCTCATTTTCTACATTTACACTTTTCCTTGACTAGACATGTTGCGTCTTTCTACATTTATTAGCAAAATGACCATATTTGTGATAGTAGTATCACTCAACATTTATTTTATCATACCTTTGGTCTGAAGTATGATTCATCTTCTTGTCTTAGGAGTCTAATTGTGAGTTGTTTGCTCCTTCTTGGTTGTTTTAGCTTACTCTTTTAGAGTACCTTCTTTGTCTTCCGCTACCTCTAAAATTTCTGCCCTTGATGTCTCTTCCTCTCCCTCTGCCTCTCATATTTGTTTGAACTTTAAAAGCTTGTTCTAAGGAATAAGTGGTAGACCTATTTTGTTATTGCTCATGGGTTTGTAGTGAACTCATGAACTCATCCATTGTCATCTTATAAAGGTTCCTAGCTTCTTCTATTGCAATGAAAATATACTCAAATCTTGAGGGCAAGCTCCTAAAGATCTTCTAAACAATACTTTGATCTTCCATAACTTCTCCATTAATCCTTAACTAACTTGTTAAGGTAGAAAATATCAATACTTTGATCTTCCACAGTGTCTCCATTAATCCTTAACCGATTTGTTACAGTAGAAAGTCTTGTATGAAAATATAAAATGGACTCACCATCCTGCATTTCAAGTGTTTCAAATTCTCTCCTAAACAATTGAAATTTGACTAACTTCACCTTGTTAGTTACTCTATAAGAGTTTTTAATAATTTCCCATGCCTCCTTTAAGTAGTTAGTTACTACTCTTCTAGGAAATTTGATTCGAAAAAAATTTGGGCTTTGGCATCCTTCCTATTTATCTCCTTTAGCTGAATCGTTTGAGCATTTAAAAATGCATTGTAGGCAGCTAGGTTAGTCACATTTATGAATCCATTGACCAGTAGCTCCCACAAGTCACTTGCAACCATTACGGTCTTCATCTTCTTAGTCCATACATCATAATTTTGTCTATCAAAAGTTGGAGGGAGCTGCCAGTATTTACTGTCTATTTCAGCGATGCTACAACTCTGGTTCTGATACCAGATGATGGGAGTAGTGCCCAGGAGATCAACTCACAAGACAAAGGAATGAGGAGAAAGGATAAAAATATAGTACCCAAAAAAAAATCAAAATGAACAAGGAGAGAGCAGGGGAGGCAAATATTGCTTAAAACTCATATATTTATACTTGCATACACTGATTCAAATAACTGTTACAAAAATAGATTACATACTGATAGAAAAATACATCTATTACACCTAGTACTTTTTCCCTGATTACTTACAGAGCTTTTCTTATGTGCCGTTGCATGTTCTTCATCTTCTCTGTTCTGTTCTATGCTCTCCCTACTCATATTCTTCTCAGATATGCCTGACACAACCGCTACGTCAAGATTCTCTCTAACAGCTTATGTATTATTTTTCTATTCCATTCTGTTTTCTATATCCAGCTACTGTTCTGTATATCTTTTAAAAATTCTTTTGTCTTTTTTCTTATTACCTTTTCTGCTCCACTGAACGACTCAAAGTAAACAGTTGGTGCAATTAATCGGGGAGGGGTGTTCAAGAAATAGCCAATTGCAAGGGAGATCTCCGCCGCTAGGAAAAATGCTGTCAGAAGAGGGTGGAGGTATAATATTTTTAACAGTATGTGGATATGATAGTATCAAGGAAAATAAGTATCGTGTTGGAGTTGCCCGATCTTTCAGGTTTATAGTTGATTTAAGTATGTGGATGTTATAATACTAAGGAAAATAAGTGTCGTGTTTGAAGTTATCGGATCTTTTATATTTATAGTTGATTTAAGCAGGTGAATATAATATTATTAAAAAAAAAGTATCATGTTGAAATTACTCAATTTTTCAAGGTTATTGTTGATTTAAGGATGTGGATATAATAATATCAAAGAAAATAAATGTTGTGTTGAAGTTATCCATTCTTTCAAGTTTACTGCTGATTTAATTTGTTAGAAATGTTATGGTCACAAATTTTAATGACAAACAAAGTCTGTTTTTAAGATGGTATCATTTTAAGATGTTTTGATTACTCCTTTTTAATCCAATGGTTTCTTTCTGTCGGGACATATTTCGTTCCTTGATGCCATATTTTTGGTTAACTTGGTGGTTATGGTTGTTTTTTTTTTCTTCTTTCCTCTTCCTTTCTCTTTCTCTTTTTTTGGGAAGCGTCATGGGAAGGGGGTTGGATTTCTATGGTTAATGGTTAACCCTCTCTCTTTTGTAAATGGATGATATTTGAAAATATATATTTGACAAATAAATTATATATATTTAGTATAAATAAACAATGAATTAGGAATGAACACAATTTTTTATTTTTAAATATAAATTTATAATAAAATATTTTTATTTATTTATTTGGATTGTGTTAATCTTAATGAAAATTATTTAAAATACAAATATTAAATTAAGTTATTAATAATATTTATTATTAAAGTAGGTTATTTATATTAATATTATATTATTTTTTTAAAAAAATTGCTTAAAAGAATGAACTATAAATATTACTAAGATTTATATTTCAAATATTTATTTTTAAATTACTTGGAATTTTTTAAGATAGTGTAATTTTTTTTTCTGTAATTTCATTTTGAAAAAAAATAAATAAAAACTTTTTAAAATATATAATTATATATAATGATTATTGTAATATATTTTAAAATATTACAAGTTTTACAAAATAAAATAAATATATTATAAATTTTATAAATAATAAACAATTCTAAACGCTAAAATGACACCTTAAATTTTACATCATCATTGCATGTTAGAAACAATAGTCAATATAAGTGCTGGTCAAGAAATTCTAATGATTATATAATAAAAGGGATAAATATATTTATTTTGAAGGAGAAGTTAAATTTAATATTGATTAAATTAATGATTTATTTTATAAAAAAAGGTAATTAAATTTTTATAGTATATAATTTGAATATATTTTGTATATAAATTATTTTTTAAATATTTTTTGAAATATATAAATTATTATTAAATTTTAATTTTAAAATATATAAATATTATAATTTAATTTAATTAATATGTAAAATATAATTCATTTCAAAATATTATAATATTTTATACAATAGATAAATATGATGAAATTTATTTTAAAAATGAAGAAATATTTTCTTTGTGGTATATCATTACTTCCTCTTCATGACGATAGTGATGCTATTTAAATTGTTATTTCACTATTTACACTATCACAACACAGAGGATATGGTAAAATATTTAAACCTTTTGTTTCGCCAAATCCATATTAAAAAATCAACCAAAATAATAAATGAACTTGCTGAAACATCCAACCTTTCTATGAAACATTCATATTCATGGTTGTCTGCATCACATCCTCCTCCAATTTATTCCTATTATCAATTGTTGTCCTAGAACAGGAAAATCGTGGGTTGACTAGTTTGAATAGGAACAGACAAGGGATATAACCATCTCATTTTTTTTAATAAAGCATCTGATTATTATTGTAACTTGGTTTCTCCATTGAATACATTGCAGAAGGAAAAAGAAATAACAATACATTCAGATGAGAAGTCATGTAATGTGGGAGGATTTCCAGATGAAAAGGATAATACTAGGACTTGTAGCATGTGGAATTGATGAAAAATAAGATGAATCCAGGAGAAACACAAGAATATAAATTATATCTACGAGATATGTAGAAAAAGTGGTTTAATTTTTTTATTCTTTACATGTTTCATTTCAAACACAACAATAAAAAACTATAGAGGAGTGCCATGTAAACGAGCCAATTTTAGTGGATCTATGCATAAGTAGAAGAGGGGGAACAACGAAGGGAATAAAGAGCCAAACGGTTTTTAGAAAATGCATAGACGGCACAAGTAATCCTACGAAAGTGGTGAGGAGGAGGAGGTGAAGAATGGTTGTTGGGTTCTGATGTATTAAGTTGTGGATTGTGTTTTTGGTTGTGGACTCCATATAGTTCACATGTGATATGTTGAGTTTTCGCTACGAAACATTTAATGAACATCTAATTTGATTCTGCCTAGAGACTTGGTATACTTGATTATGCATTTCTATATCATACTTAAAATGCAATTTCATTCTCGGTGCATAGTTTGGCATAGGTTTTTTTTGGGTGCTTTTTACTGTTATAATTTAAATGTAAATCGGAAACAAACATATTTATGTTTATGTGTGATATATATAAAATTGGCTGGGTTTTTTTTGAACACTTTAGTTAAGAAAATAACGTATATCTATATGTATAGATGCATTTTGGTAGTAAGTCAGAATATTGAATTTTGTTTGAACTATTTTTATGATATACATAATATGAGTATTCAACTAAGTTTTGGTTTATCTTGTGTGAACATTAAATTTATACGTTATAAATAAATCTTTTTTTGGTTTGTTTTGAATGTAATCTTTAAAAAAATTAGATATATAGAATTATGTTTTTTGGTATTACATTTAAATATATATAAAAAATTGTGTTTGAATTGTTAAATACGTTAAATATGATATATGTATCATAATTAAATTTCATATTTATGTTATATAGGATATGCATTTTTAGTTGAGTTATTTTTTATATTATAAATAATATTTGGAAGCTTGTTTATGTGCATAAACATTAAATGTTTACTATCATATATACATCATTAGTTGGGTTGTTTTGAATGCTCAAACTTACAAAATAAAACATATGCACATATAGAGTTGCGTTTTGGGTAGTGTATATATATATATATATATAGACTGGGTTTGAATTATTCAATATGTTATGGATGATATGAGTTTGTTGGTATGTTATTTTTTACGTTATACATGATACATATCTTCACATGAGTTCTTGTTTATGTTATACATGGTATGATTAAACAACTGGAATATTATTTGTGTGTGAGAACATTAAATGTGTGTATACATGTATATGTATGTATGTATTTATATATCATTGGATGGATTTTTTAAATGTTTGAACATAGAAAATAATGTATACACATATATAGAGCATCGTTTTTGGTAGTATACCTGAACATATAGAATGCATGTATCTAAATTCTTGTTTAAATGTTATAGATGATATGCATCTTCAACTAAGTTATTGATTATGTGTAAAATCATAATATAGTGTCCTAATTTTTGTCATAAATGAAACATAAACACTACAATCTACCCTATTAAAATGTTTATTTTAATATTTTTGAATAAAACTATGCAATTTTTTTATATTAGCATTCTAGATGACACTCTACGAACCATCATTAGGATGTAACACGTTATATTCTCTTAGCCTAATGATATTTCATGCAATGTGATCTAAAATCTTTATATAAAAAATCTTGCACATGTCTATCCAATAATCTTGAGCAATTACTTCATTGATTATGTAAGTACTATTTCTTTGAAACTTGAGTTTAGTTGGATGAAATTAATTGAATGTGTGTGTGTGTGTGTGGAGAGAGAGAGAGAGAGAGAGAGAGAGAGAGAGAGAGAGAGAGAGAGAGAGAGAGAGAGAGAGAGAGAGAGAGAGAGAGAGAGAGAGAGTTTTGATAGTATGTATGAGCATATAAAATACTAATGTTTGAAATCATGAATATATTATAAAAGATATGCATCATCAATGGAATTATTGCTTATGCTATACAAGAGGGGAGAGGCCACCCCTTCTCTTTCTCTTTCTCTTTCTCCTCCTTCTCCTAGTACACATTTTCAGAATTCTTGTTTATGTTGTAAATGATATGCATCTTCACATGATCTCTTTTTAATGTGTTAAAATTAAATGTAGATATCATATATACATCATTGGTTGGTTGTTTTGAATGTTCAATATTTTAAATAATGTAGATACACATAGATAATTGTGTTTTTGGTAGTACTTATGAAGATATAAAACAATTGTGCTTGTTAATATTTTATACATGATATGTGTCTTTATCTAATTTATTGTTTACCTAATACATGATATCCATCTTATCACTTTACTCAGTTTTACTCAAATTTAATTTTTTACTTGTTCTTTTTTTCCTTTTAATATCCCTTAAGTAATGATTGATCTATGCATGTTTCACTTGTAGGACATGCAAGGGAGCATACTTCACATACTCATATCTAAAATCATGAGCTTCACCTTTTAGGTAAGTCCAGGGATGCTTCCTTTTCCTTTATCCTAGTCATTTCACTTTGTTACATTTTAAGAATAAAGATAGGGGAATGTAATCACCTAAAAGTGACACTTGAGTGCTATGAGTGATAACTTAGAGCACTCATCCCTGGCTTAGCCATAGATCTATCTTAGAGCCTATTTTCACACTTATACAGCCTTCTTGTAGGCCAGAAGCATTCCTAGTCATCCCTAAATCAATCTCAAGTCCTCATTATTTCATTTTTGTCCTTCGTGTTTTAGGTTAAGCCACTTAGACACTAATTCAATAATAGGGATAGTAGGGAAACATGAAAATAATGTCCCAATATTGGTGTTACTATCCTTTCCCTCATTTTTCCACAAGTAAATATCTTTTCAAATCTTAGACCTGTTAAGGTTAGCCCAATCCTCTTTTAGCACTTGCACAAGGACCAAAATAATATATATTCATGAATTTTATCCCTTTATCCACTAGATGAAAATCATATTTAAATTACATATGAAAACATAGAATAAGTTATGCAAAATTAAGGTTATCAATCCCTATTCTACCCTAATTCTGCATACTACCATCTAAAACATTTCTAAGCTCTGCTTACTTAGATTTCTAACCTCAAGCACATTCAAAGCACTCAAATCAACCATCATAATAGATTCACATGCACTTGCATGGACACTTGTGTGGGTAGAAATATATCAATATTGATCCTTCTTTAGAGTATTGGTGTATAGGCAAATCTAATCAATGTGGGGTGTTGATGATGTCTAGTCTACTCCACTGACAAACATGATTTTCTACTTGTATCAACTGGATTCCCTAGCAACATGAAGTTATAAGATTGCTCATAAAATCAATGAAAATAGGCCATTTACATGGTTTCATAACTCATGAAGCAAAAATATGCCTTACATATCCAAACATAGGTGCATCCAAAAACTTGCAATACTCATGCATAGAGGATACTACTACCAAAATAAGGGCACTAGTGTCATATGGTGACACTATCCAATTAGGGTGATACTATGTAGGATGGGTTATGACATCTGAATCCTATTTGTAACACTCAAAACATCCTTTACCTAAGTTTTTAGACTCTAGATAATTTATCTTAGTTGTTTTCCAACTTAGATATTATTTACATTATTTGTTGCTATTTTTACAAAGTTCAGCTTTAATCAATTTTGTAACAAATTAGTAGCTACATTTGTTTCATATTATTACCTTGATTTTTATAATTACGTCTTTAACAACATATGATTTACATACACTATGTCCTATAATGTTAAAATAATTAGATTGACAACTGGAATCCATTTTAGATGATAAATGGACCTATTTCTCTACATATTTATTTCTATTCAATATTAAATGTGTATTTACCCTTTTAACATTATTTGGATTACTAATTTCTATAGAATGATGACACTATTTAATTCAAACTAGAATTTATTTTTGACATTGGTATGCATTTTTTTCATGTAAATAGTCATATTTTATTAGTAGAAAAAAATGAAAATATTAAACTTGTTCTAACTAGAAGTCTACATGATTTTTAATATTGTATTCATTAATTTATTTAGACATGATATATGATTCAAGATTTCACTATTTTTTTGAGGTGGTGACATTATAGTAATCTCATCAAAGATTCTTCAGATAAATTTCTCTTCTAAGGTTTGTATATCTTTTTCACGTTTGGTTGTATTGTCTAGCCCTATATTAAAATATCTTTGCAAGATTTGTAAGAATAGTTCACATTAAATTCAGATATAACTCCACCATTAGAGTAGATTTATTTATTTAAATGGCCATTAACCAATATATCACAACCATTATTTATGACCTTGTGAAGAATGGCACCGAAATAAGCACAAAAATTTATCATGAGGTTCCACAATGACGTATATATTCTAACAATCCTTCTCATCCCATGTTATTTTTGTAAGTAGATGTTTAAAATTTTTAAAGATGGTAAGATAATAATTGTTTCATTACTTACTATGTTGGCTGCATACCCTCTGAGGATTCCCCCAATGCATATATTTGACATCACTAGGAACCATTTGGGTTCCAAGTTATTAGTGTCTATAACCTTACCAAGTGTTTTTACAGATTCTCCTCTAAGGAACTATTGCAAATGCAAGAACTTATTTCTATGTCCATTTGTTGGTTCCTTTGAAATACCATAATTATTATGTTTCCATGGTCCTGTAAGGTCATGTTTTTCAATAATACATATCTTAAGGTTATCTAAGATTGTCAAACAAATAGGGTGTGTGTTTTGGGATGAATTAAATAAATTTACTTATTCACACCCCAACAAGTAAGCTCGTATCAAGGCTTATATTACTAATATTTGAAAGAGTCTACTTATATTAAAATAAGGATTAAATGATATTTTTATAAATTAATATACATTAACCTTGTAATCACTATTTTCAATGCTAATCAACAAAGCATAAGATTCAAGACTACCCTCTCACAGTTCTTTTAAGGACTTCTACCAAGCAAGGGTTTCTTGAAAATAAAAATGTGGTTGAAAATAATGATTGGTGGACCACTCTGGCTAACAATAAAAATATCACCTATAATAAAAACCTTAAGTCAGTTCCCACTCCTTCCATTAACAAAACCCAATAAGGTGTGAAAAATGTGTATAATGTTGCTACTCCTACTCTCATTACTCGTTAATCTTACATTTTTTTAGTTTCCCCACAAAAGTAATTGTGTCAATAGAATAAATTGTTGATTTTTTTCACTAGTTGGGACATCCTCCCATATCTCTCCCAGAATGTATAGATAACGTAGCCCACCTTGTGGTGGTAGAAACTCTCCATAGGAAAATATTATGGCTAAATACCTCTCCATATTGCTATACGATTTTTTATTACCACACCAGTAGTCTCTATTGGGTAATTTTTATGCATAGGTGGGTCAAAGGTGGACTTAAAAGATAGATAGGGATAATTTCATAGGGAGGATTTGTCTCAATTATTTTTCTCTCGTGGAACTTTTGAGGTCTCATAGAAGCTTCTCACAAATTATCTATGTACGTTACATGTCAGTAATTGAGTGTTTTATAATTTATATGTTTGAAATAATTTAATATTTTAGGGTTTATTATAGAAACCTCTCTTATAAGTAACTACCTTTATAGATCAAAAATTTCCACTTTACATGAATGTGGACATAGTTGGACTACTATTTTGGTTTTATCACAATTTCCCCCCTTAATTATTATGTCAGGAAAAGAGCCATCACTTTAGGTTATTTGCATTATGATCAATATTCATGGACATAATTTATGAGTTTTCAATGTTTATGCTCCTAATCATGGCCATGTTAGAATGGTGGATTGGAGATAGCTCATCAATAACCTACCTTTTCCCACCTACATTTTTTTTATAAATATAATATGATTTAGATCCCTAAGGATAAACTTAATGCCCTACCTATGTAGTGGTGTGTATGGGAGCATTAAGCATGAAATTATTTTAAAATGTATTGGGGATTGGTGGACCCTATCTTTTGATGGTGTTTATCAATCAACAAATCTTGGTTCACATGGTCCAAATTCTGATCTAAAACATATCAAGTTCTCAAATGATTAGGCCACATAAGGATTTCTAAGTAACACATGTTGTCATTTTATTAAATTATCAGAAATATATCATGATTAATCTAGTAGTTTTCCATTCCAACCACAATACCATCCCTTCTATACTGGAATGGGGAGGTGGCCTTCTTAAATTCCTTTATAATAAATTTGTTTTAATACCTTACTTCTCTACAATGAGGGAACTATCTAACTCAAAGCCAAAGTGTGGTGATTTTCTCCATGTCTGCCATATGCTTTTAGCTACATCAAGTAATGGAATAATAAAATTGACTGCACCATTTACTTCATCTACCACTATAAAAAACTATTTCCATGAGTTAAAAATAGCGTTGATGATGCAGTCTATAAGGAATACTAGGAGGTTTATTAATTAATTGACTAAATTCCATTTGATTATCAATTACATTAAATCACTACCTCTCTCAAGCACAATATTGAAGAGGCTAGAAACCATGCTATGAGAGGTATTAAAATTGGAGCCCAATTGTATTAGTTTAATATTGGTGACCATGCCTCTAAGTATTTTCTCAAACCCTTCAGGAATAAACAAAAAAAGGATAAAATTAAAGCCATCAGATTAGTGCATAGTCATCTCATCAACCAACCATAGATCTCCTTGGCATTCTTCAAAAAAATAAACTTGTAATCCAATCCTAGAATAATATGGAAGAGAGACCATATCCATTACAATATTGTTTAGCTGAGGTACCTGGTAAGTTGAGTCTATGCCCCTCTTTCTCTTGATGAACTATTTTCTATAATGAAATGTATGTTTAATGATAAATAACTAGGGATATATGGATTTTCATGTAAATTTTACAAATCCACTTATAAATGTATGGGTCATGATTTGCTTTTGATTTATAGAGAAGCCTTAGACAATAATTATTTAAAGGTAATAATAAATAAATGCAATATAAATTTTATTCTTAAGTTTGGTGACCTTGAGTTTATTACTAGTTGTTGTTTGATCACCTTGTTGAATGTTTCCTAAAATATCATCACAAAAGCCATAGTACTTTACCTTCACCACATTCTCCTTGTAATCATCATGCTAGAGAAAACAAGTTTTATTAAAAGGAAGTACATATTGGATAATATAATTATAGATTAGGAAGAAATAGAATGGGCTTGTATCTGTCATCAAAAGACTATCTTTATCAAGCTTTATATATATATATATATATATATATATATATATATATATATATATATATATATATATATATATATATATATATATATATATATATATATATATATATATATATATATATATGTATGTATGTATATATATGTATATATATGTATATATATGTATATATATGTATGTATATACATGTATATATATATATACATGTATATATACATGTATATATACATGTATATACATATACATATATATACATATATATACATATATATATATATATATATATATATATATATATATATATATATATATATATATATACATGTATATATATATACATGTATATATATGTATGTATGTATGTATGTATGTATGTATGTATGTATGTATGATTAGATAAAAAGTTCATTTATCGTTTCCATTCTTAAAACATTGGGTTTTGACAACTTTTGTCTTTCCATAGTTCAGATTCTATTTTTTGAAGTATTGGCTTGTCTCACCATTAATGGTCATAAGTCTGATAGTTTTGTTCCTTTTTATTCCTTTACACAAGGTTGCCCTCTTTCCCTAGCTTTATCTATCTTAACTACTAGGTTAAAGCATTTGGTCATCTCCTTGCTCTTAGAGAAGACTATGGTCTTATCGTGGGAATTTCTCCAATCGATCACTCCTCTTAGCTCATCAATGACATTTTTTCAAGTGACTCTTTTCTAACCTTGATGAGCAAGAATCCTCTTTTAAAAAAGGCACTTTGATACCTTGAAGTTTTTTTTCAAATATTCTGGGTGAAGCATGTGCAATAGGCCTTTGTCTAAGTGAGTCCAACATTATTGATGGAAGTGCACTAAAAATAGGGAAACTTTCAAATTTATTAGTATTTCATTTGCATTAGAAACATCACACCCAAAATTTCTCATTTTCTTTGGTGCCAAGTCTATTAAGGTATTCCTCTTGAGGAACATCTCAGTCATATTGGGATTTATAGCCCCAAGTGCCCACCCTACTCCATTTTGAAACTTTTAGACATATTTTTTCGACGTGTTCGAGAGCTCAGAGAGACTAGGAATGGATTCATAGTCTATTCCATACTTATCACCTAAAGCTAATCAACTAACACATTGTGTTTTATGGGGAAAAAACCTAGTGACCTCCATATATTTCCTTTATGTCGAATTTATTTATATTTACCATTCTATTTCAGCTAAGTATGTCTAGACATTTAGTTATTTTTAATAATGAATAGATTTATGGGTAATCAACACTTAATGATAAAGTGCATCTTATTTCTTAGGCTTTTTTATAGATTCAAGTATACGCTAAGATGGTGGCTCTTGAGTTTTATCATCTACAAGATCTCCTTAACCACTTGGGGAGCGCTCCCTAGACCACGAGTCATGTTCCTCTCGACCAACCCTTGCATGCATCTCCACTAGAAACCAAATGTTTGTAGAGTCATCCCCACAGTGACAAGTGCTTCTCCAACCCTCCTCGACAACAAAGAGGATGGAGATTTTTGTCACGTAGAAAATATTTAGTTAAGTCATCTCAGTGAAATTTTTATGTGTAAAGTTGCATACTAGTGGGGGTCTTATTCGTTGTTACTGCTTGATTAGGAAATTAGTGTCTTTAGCACCTTCTTAAGCCATTTAAGATGGGTGAGTAACCCATTATCCTCCTTCAATTAAATTATTTTATTGATTTGCTTAGTTACCTAAAAATAATCTACCTCCACAACCTTTTGGAACTATGACCTATAACTAACTTCCTTATTTTGTGATACGTTAATATTACTTTAAAATTACCCTCTGTAAACATCAAAATTTCTTAGTTTGACCCTATTTTTTATTAACATAAAAATCTAAAAATGAATAACAACCAAACAATTCTTCTTATTATTAGAAGAAGAAGATATGTGGATTAATTCCAATAAAAATTGATTTAGATCCACGTCCATGGAAAGAGTGAAATGGTTACTTGCACATGCTTTACGAATAGCGGCAATGGCATTAGTGGCCAATAAAGGATTCCCACACTAGACCTTATCGTCTAGAATACATTCCTATAATGACATGTCTGGTGAAGGTTAGAGAGAAGCCCCTCCACGCAAAGAATATCTTTACTAAAGTTATTCTTAGGCGGTTTCAAAAGGATCTAAACCGTCCAAGCCAATTCAGACACTTGGATCATTATTTTAATTGATGAACATGTTGTCGAAGTCAAATGTCATTTCATTTGCGCGCTCTTTTAGAAAGGCCCGAAATATTGGCGAATATACAATTGGGGATCTACGCGTAAGTGAGACGCATACCAATCTCGTCATCAAAATTTCCTCCAGCTTTGAGGTATCCTGTAATGTTCATGATTACAGGCAAAGAGACGTGCGGAAGAATCCATTTCGGAAGGATGTATGCCTGGGTACAACGTCAGCCCTGACATATTTTCCATGTCACGCCTTCACGATGGACGATGAATCTCCTAGACCGTCGATTTTCTATAATTTGATAGACGGAGGAATCGTGGCCAACAATCCCGTAAGTAATTCTGAACCCAATTTCTGCATATACTTCAAATTTTGTTATGGATTAGTTTTGAATCTCAGGGTGACTTCCTTGTTGATTGTAATAGTTTTTCCAATATGAACAGGGAAGAAGTATTGAATAATTATTTGTCGCTATCCTGTTTGAAATGAAAAAAGTTTCATGCACGGTGTTTATATGAAAGGTTGCAATATTTCCCCACTAGGCAAGTTACAGAATTAATATGGATAGATTATGAGTTGGTATGGATTCGTTTCACTAAGTATATGTTCGGTGCGATCTTGTGACCTCACAAGATGATATCGATCTTGAGTTGCTCAAACTCTAAAACTAACCTCACCATCTGACTCCCAGCATGTCAAAACTTACAGAAAACTCTAAACTTATTACTATTGAACATTATATACAAAACCTTCATTTAGGTTGAGGTCAATTTATTTATATATATAAAATAAAATAATTTTATTTAGTTTTCATTTAAATATTTTTTGCATGGTTATATTATAATAACCTTGCTAAATGTTATGGAAGGACAAGGTTTGCGGACCCCATCACATTATATTTGCGATTTAGATAATTTAATTATAATGTATTTATGTGGTCACAAAGTTATAAAAGAATAACCATCATTATATTTGTAAGGTTGGGCCACTTATAACTTACATTTACTAATTATGTGGTGAGTGCCTTTGATATACACATGGCCACCAAATCATTGCATAGGGTTTCATTATATAAGGCCATGTAAATTAATATCCAATAAATAAAGTTATTTAAATCATTATATCATGAATGCAATTGTAAAATTAAAACAAACCCCATAATATAATACATCCATGCATTTAGGATGAGAGGCAAGTTTGGTTAAGACCATTTATGGCACACCGTGGTGTTTCTGGGATAATGCCACATAGAAAGATCATGCACAGTCTGTGACCTTAAAAAAAATAAAGTACATAAATTGTATCAACGTTCATAGTGCTCACATGATTGAATAATCACAAATTTCAAAGTTAATAGGTCACAAATCCCATTAAGCTTACAACTATTCATGGATTCCATGCTTCATAGTTGTTCATTGAGTCTGCATAATAAAATATCCAACACTATGGAGACCATAATTTATAAAATAAAGTGCCTCCATATATATCTTCCCCCTAATAATAATTCATGTCTCATGCAATGTGAATGGGGTTGTGTGTCAACCCTATTTATCTGGCCACCAAGTCATTGAATATGACTATCATATTCCACATGCCCTTCACATTTATAAATATCAATGAGCTACAATTGTAACATAATTCCAATAGAAAATTGTGCCCTAACCTTGATTTAATTTTTCATCATGTGGACATAGTCACATTAAAGAAATCTAAAATGTCCCCTTGTCTTCATCACATAGTCTTGGAGTCACATAATGACAAGGTTCACTTTTGATATTCACTTCTTCACAAAAATTATATGGATGCATTGACTTCATAATTTATGTTTATACCTACTCATGTCTAAAGGAATTTCATTAGTATGTGTACCATGATCATGTGGAGGAATCTTATATAGTATACCCTCGCCAAGCTCCATGTCTTCTTTTCTTTTCAATTTTACTATTTCTACTCATAATGACACATGTTGCAATCAAAGTAGGTTCATGGAATCATTGAGTGCATATAGCGTATGGAGTGTTTAGCTAAAAGTGAACAATTCATGTTATAGGATATATACCAAGTGAAAAAATCAATGAAGCATTCCTAATACATTTACATATATATTATAAATATCATTAATTGACACTTCAAATATCTGCATAATAATAATAATAATAATAATAATAATAATAATAATAATAATAATAATAATAATAATAATAATAATAATAACACTTAAAACATCCAAATAGATTTACCATTATATGCACAAGATCAGTTTCCCTCAAATAAAAATTGACAAGATGATTGCAACTTAATCTATAATCCTATTCAAACATTTAACTAATTTCCATATTATGATGGGTATTCACACTATGTATGAAAAGGAGACTTCTTTGAAACCTCAAAGGATGAGTCTAAGTGCTATTAGTTGGGATGGAAACACCCATCATGATCATAGAGTATTGGAGTGGTCAAGAAGTATCAGTTTAGGTGGCTTCCCTACTTTACCTCTTGTGGTATGGATGAGCCAAGTGGCACAATCTTGTCCTCCTAATCCATAGTGAATATTAAATGGAAACATAAACTAAATCAAACAAAGGAAAATTTGGAATAAGAGCATGAAGATCAAAATGAAATCGATAAACAAAGATGATCATTCTCATTCATGATCATTGTGAAGGTGGCATATAGAAGATTTAGGTGGCTACGACATAAAATGGAATATTTTAACTCTCATATCTATAATAGGCTGACATTCAAATGATACCCTATGAGTAAAAAGAAAATCTCAATCACATAGTGATCATTCTTTGGATGAAATGGACAAAGCAATTATGTCAAACTTATGACTATAATCTAGAGAATTCTAATGGAGATTGTTGATGGCCCATTTAGCATTTGATGATGGGATTGCCATTTCAATAAATATGGCCTATGATAACACTATTTTAGGTGACTTAGGTTCTATATAACCTAGTCATGCTAAAGGGCATGCCAAGGGGAAAGACCTCCATACTGTGGTTTAAACAGTTCTACCAAGTGGCCTATGAATGTGATTCATGTGTGTAGTCAACCATGGTTGTGATCAATGATCATTAGCTATAGTTTATTATAAATTCCATGTCAATAATTTTATTTTAATATTAGACTTATAGTTTCACAAAATAAAGTATCATCTCATGCTTTATTTTCGACACCACAAAATATATGATGGAGGCCACATAAATTTATTTCTATGTGCATTCCATAGTTGTAGGCATGACTATTTTTATTTGTTAGTCACAAGTTGCTCTCTTGGAAGTGGCCTCATCTCTATTTGTATTCCTATGTAAATAATGGAAAATTTTATCTAATCATGAGCAACCCAAGCCTCTTATATTGAGTATATTTAGCACAAACAAAATATTCATCCTAAGGAAATGTGAAGCATAGATATTCAAATCTAAATTTATTTCCTCTACTACCTTACTATGATTATGCATATCATTCATTCCCCATGTTAAATATTTATCACTAGCAACACTTTAAATTTAAATACGGTTCAAGTAAAGGAATGGTCAAGGGTTTAGAGCATATACACTTATTGTATCAAGCTAGTTTGCTTTATAAATTATTAATAACATAATCAAAACATATTAAGAGATGAAGAGATGATTTTGTGTAATGCTCCACCCATCCACCATCATAAAGAGTGCACATGTCTATAAGATGGTACTAAGGTGTCCTCTATGCTATTATACTTATATAACAATATGTAGTCATTAAATGTGTGCTCAATTATGCTTAACATCATTACCTATTGTATGGTTAATTAGGTAGGAAAATGTATACATGTCACATTTCACTTTTCCCATGCTATATATTGAAGGCACTTGATTATGATTAGAATTATAAAAAATAACTAATAATAGAAACATTGGTTTATATATAATCAAGGATATTAATGAATGATTGATTTGATTTACATGATTTCAATTTAGTCAATTGATTTTAACATGTTTTTATGACTATATAACAAAATGAAAACAATTAATTTAGATAGATGTTATACAATTATTTCAAATAATTGCATTTTTTATCTTTATTTGTATATTCATGTAGTGTAATTTAGGGTATTAATTTTCATTCACATAAATTAATGTTATGCAATTGTGGGTAGTGATTGACATTTTATATTTTTATGTTTTTACTATTTTGTGGATTTGGTATCATGAATTAGGTAACTATTATTTTTTCAATTTTTATCACATGTGTGTATAGACCACTCAATACGAGGAAGAGTATTATCGAAGAGGAGGAACCAGATATGAATAATGGGAAGTAAAGAGAGAATCCCATAAAATGAGGTGTAATCATGACAAATAAGACCATATGAGTCATATGTTTTGGCATGATTAATAACCACATAATTGATAATTCTTTGGTTTACTTAGCATTACTTTATCTTCTAGATTAAATTGTGATTGTAGATACAATAATTAATGATTTATAAAAATTATAATAATATACACAATCATATATGTACCTAAATATTATTATAGTATATGCTCGAAATACCTTACATTCTAATACATAATCTAAACAAATATGAATATACGTATTTGGTCAATAAATCTCGTGAACATACCTTATCATATTTTAAGACTGCATAATCCTTACATTATAGATTAGAGGGTTTGAAACACAATGGATTTATATGGTGCATTGTATTTGAATGATAATGACAATTTAATCAACATGGGATTGTTTAACCGTGTCTCCAAATCGAAATTAGTAAGCTCAAGTTTTCAGGATGCTTTTGTGATGAGACATCCAGTGAGCAGATGTGAATATACCATCAGTGCATGATAATATTAGTCACCAAAGCGTGACTTATTTTTTACCACTTAACATCCTTTGAAACTATAGCACTCCGTAGAATCTATATCGATTTACGTATTGTACCTTAATAATTAGTAACAAGTTAAATAGTTTTGAATATGGAGCGGCGGAGCAGAGGAAACGGTAAAATATTCAAATTGGGCAGTGGGCGAGAAGCCTCTGGCGATGACGGTGTAGGCAAAGATCAGGGAGATCTAGACATATCTGGAAAGGGCGATGCACGACTCGATGGTTTCTCCTTGTGGTTCTGTAGACTGGTTGTTTCTGGGGGTTCGGGTGATGGAAACTATTTTCAATTGCTTTCCCTCCTTGTGGAAATCGTGTCTCTTTTTGAGACCTCTTCTATTTCGGGGTTCGCTCTGCTTGTCACGAGCTGTGGAGATTTGGTTCTTGAGTCCTGAGAGGTGTTCTTTTTGGAGTCCTCTAAGCCGGTCATGTTACTAGATATGGGCTTTGGGAATCCCCTTCCATGCGCGAGCTCCTCTACTTCTCTACCTACAGTTTCTTTCTATGGGCTGCAAGCGGATTTCAGTCGATCGGGCAATAAGAAGAGATAGGGACAACCCCCTCTGGAAGCAATTTTCTTGCCTGATCATCATTTGGAAGCTTTTGACCTGGTCTGCGATGGGCAGATACGTTGTTTCATTGACGTTTTGACAAGGAAGGAGGTCCTCCTATTTCCACCTTCCTATTTTAGCTCTGGTTTGGCCCTTTGGGCATGGAAGAAACACTGGAAGTATGGCCGACGTCTCGTTTGTCTTAAATCTGGAAGAAGGTTCATCTCAGACTGGTCAAATGGTCTCTGCAGGGGACCTATACCTGGAAAGGTAAATCAATACTCATCTGATTGTCGTTTTCATGTTTTAAACGTTCCTTTGGATTGGGAATTGGATTTGTCGCCTCTTGTAGAGGGTCGTTGTGAGAATAGTCCTCACAACCTCGTTTGGGTGGAGTGTCTGAAACATTTTTTCAAGAATCTTTTTTTTTTGAAAAGACCGAGTTTCTTGTCAGGACTGGCTTCTTGACGGGTTTATGAAAATATTTTATTTTAGTGCTGTTTGGAAAAATCAAAAGGAGGGTGTTCTAGTTTTTTTTGATGAGTGGCTCGAACAATCTGTTTGGAGACTAATTTTACGATGGCGCCAGCTAATTGTGGATGCTGAGAGCCCTTCCTGTAGGCTGAGGCACTAAGATTGTTGTTCGTTTTCTCTGGCCATTAGGGCCGAATACATCGATGTTGTGTTCGTTACATGGATGGGGTTCTCCTTGGTATTATCGACTGATCTCGAAGACTTAAACTTCATGGGTACGAATAGGGGTTCATCCCTTTTGGTTGAAATGTCACGTTTTGGACCTCTCTCGGAGGCTATCTATCTGATTCTGAGAGCCCTGTATAGCGGATTGACTAAGGCTCGAAAGAGGAAAAAGCAATATTTGGCTCTGAGTGGAAAGGAGAGCCAGAACGATTATAGTATGTTTTCTCTGTGTTTATGCTTTGCGGATCCGGCCAGGATCTCCATACTTGCTGGTTTATTTAAGTTTGATGGATTAAGTTTCTGTTTTAAGAAGTGCCTCCTGGAGACCCGGGCCTCAATCTTAACTAGCTCAGGATGGTCCCCACATCAGTCGTTGTTTTGCAGGTTTTGGGCTTTCAAGGCAATGGCTCAAAAGTACAAAGTTAAATTTTCAGAATGTTAGGTCCCTCGGGGGACTCAAATGGTCATTTTACAAACGTGGATTTCATGCTTCCTTTATCTAGGATGGTTGTTAGACCATCTAAAATTGGTAGGTTCTTGTTTTAGGTTAAAGTAGTTGGGGATTATTTTATTGTGTTTTCTTCTTTGGTTTTGTTCTTTTCATTTTTTATCTATGGTGATTATGTTGTGACTTGGGTCTTTTACGATTTTGAAGGTTTTCAGAAGATTTAGATCTCTTTTTGTGTTTAAACTGGTTTTCGATTTAGTAAAAATCGGTATGTTGTCTCTTGCGATTTTGATAATATTCTGAAACTTGGGTCTTTTTTAGTTTAGGTTAGTTTTCAATCCATCTAAAATCTGTTGGTTGCCACACTAATCAAAATCAAAAGTGGCTCTTCCTCTGTGATGGTTTTCGGTCCTACCAAAATCGACCTATCCTATCTCTGTCAAATACGATTAATGATTTTCTCTTTTATTTTCTTTCTTGTTTGGGTCCTCTCTATTTTTTTGTTATTGTACCTTTATCATCTAAGTCCTTTTTATATTCCTAAGATGATGCTTCCTTTTCAATTTTTATTTGGCTAAGATGTGACATGGACCTCCCAATATATCTAAAATGATAACCACACCAATCAAAGATGGGCTAACTCTAATCAAAACAAGTTAGATAGTTCTATAATATTAAAAAGTGGCAACATTGAATTATGTATTCCACTAACATAACATGATTAATGAGTAACATAACATCATTAATGAGTAGGAACTATATGAAGATTTAAACAATATTGAAATTATGAGAATTTGACAGAGTTTAAAGCATAAATAAAAATGAAAAATGAGATTGGTATAGAATCGCATGGCATTATATGATTGAAGCATTTAAAATGTGGAAAAAGTGGTATTGATAATGCATGATAATGATTGATGCATTGGTAGTGGATAGCATGGCATTCACATTACATAATTATAATGAGAATTATTGGAAATATGGACTATTATTTAATCTATAATGAGTGTTGGTAGTGGATAGCATGGCATTCACATTGCATAATTATAATGAGAATCATTGGAAATGTGGACTATTATTTAATCTATTCTCATTATAATACATGTTTTTAAAATACTGACAAAGTTTATGAATTGGTTATAACTATGTCAAGTTGTTTTATAAATGTTCTTAACATGCTTTTGAGGGAGCCCTTACATTTAAAAAAAATGATCTAACAAAAAAAAAATTCCTTTCAATATTGTAAAATCATATCCTTTTGGAGGTATTCAATTCAAGACTATTTGTTATCTTTTGTGTATTTTGGACTAGTCTTAAAACAATCTATGTAATGAACTATTGTTACTCATAAGGAACAGTAAAACATTTACAAGAATAAGGTAATTATCAATTTCCAAGAAAATACAGACTGAATCACCATTAGTGATTGCTTCTTATTCAATAATACAATAATTTTTGGTATATATGTTTGATTATCTGTAAAATGTTGTTGAAATCTTAGGCAAGTTTCTTCCATTACATTTTTTTATATTTTCTTAAAACTACGTAGGGGAAACAAATCAGGAAATGGAATCACTTGGCTAAGAAATGAATCTAGAGTGTTTCTAGATTGACTTTAAAAATGGAATTCATTTTTATATATTTACTTGTAAAAGATAAAGAATATGGGTTATAGATGAGCTAGGCGTATGTGTGTTTGAAACAATTAATGAAGAAAAGTATTGAGGATGGAAGCATTTTTCAAAGGAAGTATGAGTTTAATGAGGATTTGTGTGATGATGATTCAACATTGGACATAGGAGATTTTCCAAATATTGATTATCTTGAATCCTAAATAATAGAGCATATAATAATTTGTAAAGGATATTCATATGAGCACTCTATAAATACCCTAGTTCAAAGGAATATTTATTTTTAATTGTTATACCTCAAATTTGATACATTGTAACGTGCATTAATTAAGAAAAATGCATATAAATGGATAATGCATGTCACATCAGTATTACTAATTACATATGGTATAATGAATGAAATCAAGACATTTTTCCACAAACCAAATTAGTGTAATTAATACAACAATGGCACCTTGTAAGATCAAATTTGGTTATGGTATTTTGTTAAATAGTTCATTACCTTGAAAAACTTTCATTGGGATGCATCTCTTTTAGATTTTGATTCTCCAAGGCATTTTTCTACTTGCTGTCAATTGTCCGTGCATCACCTATTCATTTCCATTACTCAAGCTTAAATCTCAAAATAAGAAATCGACTACATAAGGATGTTATCAGGTTTCAAACCTGGAATCTATCAGATATGTCCTCTTTTTATTTATTTTAGATCCTTTGCTGGACAAAGAGAAATCACATTAGTATAGCAAGTAAGACCAAAGAGATAACAATTCAGTACATAGAGTAGATATTGATTGATTAGAAAAGTTAGAGCCTTGGAGACATTATTATAATAAATCAGTATAAATATATGTTATAGTTAGTGATATTAATCGATAGCATTTGACTTTTCTAGAATTTATTTATAGCTATTGTATAAAATTGAACCCATGTTTAAAAATATGTGAAACTATAAACTTCAACTAGTGTAAAAATTTTAATTTGTATGTATGAATTCTTAGTTTTTGGTAATATATGAACTTTTGGGAGGGCTATCCTTCCCTTAGAAGGGTAAGGAAATCTTTTCTTAGGGCTTAATTTAAAAGGATTCTCAAACCCTCAAATCAATTATTCAAATGTAAAGAGAATACCAAGAGAATTTGGTACACTTCATCTATTAATCAATAAGATAAAAAGAGGGATGAATCCTAGGCTTGAGAGATTCTATGAGATTAAGCTAGTTCTATTTTCAGTAATCACTAATATTGGCTTGTCCATTGCCTTTGTATATGTGTTAATATATTTATAAAAGTATCATTAAGAAATGATAAATTCAATAATTGGGAATTTAATCAATCATTAAATTACATTTTAGGTTGATAAGTTATTAAACATTGATTTTGTTAGTAAATTTTATTTGAATAACTCATTGAATTTATAACAATATCTGGTACTGAAACATTCAATAATTCCTATTTGAAAAATTAAGGGTTAGATATTGGGTAAAATTTAATTTGGTTATTCAATTTTGTATCCTAAGGAAAAAAGACATTGACTTAAAAGGGAAATCATAGTTTAACACCTTAAAAACTAGGTGTGAGACAATTTAACATCAATTATAGAATAAATGAGGAAGTTAATCATGGTTAATCACAAATACATATTATTAAAAAAAAAAAAAAAAAATTACTAATAATCACACCATCTTGTTTGTTTATTTCATCTTGACCATGTTATATCTTCTAGGTGGTCTTGGATGTAATCTTTATGTGTTTGATATTCTTATATCATAGACCTCCTTTATTTTGTCTCAATTATGTGGTCAAAAAATGTACAAACACATAGTAATAACATGTTTGGTTAGTATGGGACACATATAATCCATTTATCATTTGTCTATTATGCATTGATCAAAGAGATGTGTTGTGTGTGTTTTTACTCTACTAAAAATTATTCCTTCAAACCTTAAATATTTTGATTATTGGCAAGATATGTAGAAGGTTAAAACATACAACAATCATATAATATAATAATTTACATAATGAAAGTGCATATATACCATGAAATATATGTAAATATCTGTTAATTAGTAGTTAAGAAGCTAAATATGTGTAAATTAATGATTACCAAAATAAACAATGGGTGAAGAGATAAAACCTTTCTATTTTAAAGGGTTTATATTGAGGTAAATGGTGTGTAATATCATATCAACCCATAATCATCATGAAATATAATCATATCTTATCATGTCAACATATGTAATGAAGATAATTTAATAGAAATCTATGTGTAGTATTTCATTAAATTGAATATATCCTTCTCTACATCATATTATATTTAGTTAGGAAACTTGAATTATAGAATATCAATCTTGCTATTAGTTTATGTCAACATTTGGTGTTTGAGCCTAGGTCTTGACTAATTGATATCTATCATGTAAAAAAATAAGAGTTTAAAATATCTATGGGAGATAAAAAAAGATGCATATATTTTTTGGTAAGAAGATTACCTTGAAACTCTATGTCACCATCTTTTATGGGTTTAGGCACCTAACGGATGGTCGAAGTTAAGGGAGGAAATATAAGGAACTAAATTTTCAAAGATAAAATGTGATGATTCGAGAGGATAAATAGAATGAGTTACAATGAATAAAATTGACAATAGATTAGATCATGAGGTTTTTATAATAAAGAGAATAAATTAGATAAGGGAAAGTAGAGAGAAAATAAAAGAACGAAAACAAAAAGGAAAAAGTGTGAGAAATAAGAGGAAGAGATGAGATATAAAAAGACACATCACCCCATCTTAAAGAGTTTGTGCGAGGAGATGAACTCCTTGAACCTATCATCATCCCTCGTACCATTGTGGAGAGAGAGAGAGAGAGAGAGAGAGAGAGAGAGAGAGAGAGAGAGAGAGAGAGAGAGAGAGAGAGAGAGAGAGAGAGAGAGAGAGAGAGAGAGAGAGAGAGAGAGAGAGAGAGAGAGAGAGAGAGAGAGAGAGAGATTTAACACACAAAAAAAGAAGTTACAAAATTGAATAAAAATTGTGGAACAAAGAATGACTTAGAATAGCGTAGAATATATAACAAAAAGCTTAAAAAATATATTACATATAGATAAATTACAATGCATGACACATATACCATACCTTTAAAAAAGTCAAATATTTTTCAAGTTGTATACTAATTACTATAGAAATTGGTAAGGATAAATATACCATGAAATTAAAAATACTATAGGTCAAAAAAAATGCAGCAAGAATAAAATAATCATATGGAAGAGAAATTATTAAAAAAAAAGGACGGAAATAGAATAAATAATGAGACAATTAAGTTTTCAATGAGAGAAGGAAAATATGACATTATGTGAGGATGTCACGAAGTCATGGGAATAAATAATAGAAAGAGAACAAAAGAGGAAAAATAAATAGAACAAGAGGAAATAGAAAGAAAGAATGAAGAACAAAAACTACAAGAGAAAACCTATAGAATGGAAAAAGTGACAAATGGAAAAGATAAAAATGTACATATTTGGACCTTGAAATGCACCTATTACATTGAGTTTACTAAGAAAGCAAGGAAGAGCTAAGGGAATTTCATCCTCTGATTTTATGACTACTAATGAGATAGTCCAGGGGATGAGTTGTAGGTATTATACTCCATTAGATATCCTACATGGAACGAGTCTCTAGGAGATGAGTTATTACCACTACAAGCTCAATTTTTCCCACATATAATAACTTCCTACATAAATTTATCCTCTGTAAAAGTACAACTAATATATTACCTTAGGATCTATAATTTGGGCTCAAAAAATTGGATTCAAATAATTAATTAAATAAATATCAAAAGGAGTGTGAGGATAAGGTAACAAAGGAGGATTTCTGGATGAATATGGAAGCCTTAATGCTTAATACTAAATACGAGCCCTATAGTTTTGCCATTGTATGTTGAGTTTCACATATGATCAAACTTCAACCACATAGGGAAGGGAGTCAAAGTGGATATCATGTGATCAATTCCCATCACTTCATTATATAGATAAACACTTAAAAGATTATAGTTAACATACACAAAAACTTACAAATACCTTATAAAATAATAATATATGTACAAATCAACTAAAATATCATCATGCCATTACTGACTAGACACATGTATTACAAAAAAGGTTCATATCATATCCTTTAACACTAATATCATCCCATTTTCATGATGAAATTGGAAGGCATTCATAAATCAAACAAAATAAAATTAATCAAAACCTATAGAATGAAAGAATATTAAGTAAATTATTTCGTCATGCCTTCCATTACAAAAATGTCGACTTTTTAATAGTGTTGAAGATAAGCATATACAAGGGTGATATAGGATCTTCTACCAAATTACATGCTATCTTATTCCAAGACATAATGTAAAATAATTATAACCTTGAAATAATGTGTTAAAAAAGAGAGACAAAAGGGTTAAGGACACATAAAACATGATAAAAAAATTTCCATTTCAGGACCACAACATGAATGACAATATCATTAGTTTGAACTCTAGGGGTGAGCACTTACCAATTGCATCTAGGTGGCTTTCTAAGCTTTCAGTGCTTGCATAATGATATTTGCATCCCTATTCATATTAGGTAGGTTGACAGGTGGATCCATAAATATAAAATTAGCTTTAGTCATAAATTTATCATGCACCTTAAGAGGGGCTTCAAGAGATACCTTCACTACATTGACCTAGATGATGTTAGTGTTGGACTGCATGGCAAGCTCCAACACATCTTGAGCCCAATCTTTATTGGCCTTCACCACCTTTATATTCATAGTTAAATTAAAATGTTTGAGTTGGATCCAAAATTCATTGGTGATTAATAGTGTGCCATCAGGGTAGATGAGCATGGCAATTTTCACCTCCTTGAAGTAAGCAAGGATTTGGACCCTAATTTTATCCAAGGGTCTAATGATATCTTGGATGTCTCTAAGAAAATATATTAATGAATTCATCATGATCCCTATGAAAATTTGATATAAATTTAGGTCCATGAGGTGCATGATTTTGATTTCAAGAAACATCCCCTTATTGATGATCATTATCATCTACTTGTATTTATTGTCGATTCTAATGATCTAGTCAAGGTAGTGTTCTACCCTTTGGAAGATCATCCTTCCATTTTAAAGAGATCTAGTCACCTCAAATAAGGCCATAATAATTCAATGAGTTATGATTCCACCTTGCCAATAAGGCTAACTTGGAATGAACTGCTTACTTGGTACTCTAATATCCCACTTGTTCCTTGAGATCTTCCATGAACTTCTCCATCATCATATTTATTGTGCATAACATAGACACCAAGTCCTCTAAAATATTTTATTTTCTCATCTGAGTCCTCTTCCTATTGAGGGAGAAGAGGTCTTCATATGTTCTCCACATACTAGGGTCCCCATCTAAGGTTAAGATTTAAGTCATCACCCACTTCATCCTATTAGTATCTATGTAAAATTAGAGATGGATGTTTGGGTCCTCATGGTAGATCATCTTAGGTATTTATCATCCTAATGCTTCCATGACACTAATCCATCCTTGTCCTCTCATTATTCCAAATGATTTTGAAGATAAGTAAATAGTGAAGTATATGGTGGAGGGATGGGTGGAGGTGTATATTATGAAGGAGGGATATGAAATGGGATGGATGATGGAGGGGTGAGCACTAAGAAAATTAAGGGAGTGGCCAGGGAGGCTAAACATGGGAACAAATGTGATCTCATCTACTATTTAGTCATATGGGGACCAATTATGCCCTGAGTATTCCTCCTTAAAATGATATGGGTTGATTGAATCTAATTCCCAGTGAACCAGGTGTAAGAGAGAGAGGCACCAAATGGTGATGTAGCTAGAATAGGATATTGTATTGATGGCTTAGGGTAAATTAAAATTTATACTCTTAGACAGACTTTTTTTAGGGATCATTTGTGGTGTTGTTATAATTGGAGAGTATAACTAAAAGGAACTTGAGGTGCCTAATGTATACTCTACTAATACTCAAAGTTGGTGGCTTACTCATGGTTGTTACACTTGAACTTTTTGGATCACTATAGGTTTTTAAAGTATGGGAATCCTATACACTTAGGATCAAAGAATTGTAGTGGTAGTTGAAGCAATGTGAAGGACCAATACTACAAAGGCCACCATGTTTTTAGGACTAAGACTTCAATCATAGAGAGGGATTGTGATAATCACATGGGCCAGCCTAGGGACCATTATAATAGTAGGCCAATCTAGAGAAATATAAGTTAGATTGGTAGGGAATCTTGGAGCACCCATGACTTCATGGATATATAGATCAAGGGACCCTTTGGTATAAATCACAGGAGGAACTATAGGGAGATTCACCATAGGGGAAGGTTTTACCTAGGTTTGAAAGCTTAAAGGAGATATAAGTTTCTACCAAGATATACTAGAGTTGGGATTTAAATGCTATGAGATGATAAAGGTTGGACCCAAGGGGAGATACCATGAGATTTTGAGTTTATAAAAAGGTGAAGAGTGCATGCAATATGAGATTATCTTACCTAATAAGTCCTTGTAGGTGAAGTGAAAGTTGAAGTTGATATATTTTCTACTAGAAACCCCTATAATAGTACATAATAAATCCTACTTAGAGTGGCCAGGACTTCCATAGTACACTATGGCTAAGTGGGCCTCTCCTCCAATATAGGATTAGGTTGTGATTTGATTATAGTTTCATTATTATCCTAATATCATTTGTTGGGTTGATTTGGATGGCATCATTTAGGTAGCTCTCATAATGGTGATTATTTTTAATCTTAGTCTAATAGATTTTCACATGATCCTTCACCTTGCCATCATGATCCCACAACCTATAGTCATCCTTGGGGAGATTTAAGTAGTCCCTATGCATAGCCATGACCTAAAGGATAAGAAATTTATTATACTCATGGTGCACTAAGATGATGGACAATGAAGGATAGAAGTTTTATCTTCTACTAAGGTAGAAACTAGTTATTGAATTGATGATCTAAAGGTGATCTCATACATTACCATATAATTCAGGATAAGTTAGGGTATTTTGAAACAAGGTCCCTATATACCTTATACCCTAATTAACATATGGTATTGGTATTACCAATAGGGACTAATGGCTAGGATGGAATATCTCATTTCATTTGATAGCCTTGGCATAAGATTATCATTAATTGTTATGTATACAGGGGGTAAAAGTTACCACAAATGTCCCATATGTAGTTCCTAAAGTGGTGAATGTATAATTTATTAAATACCATGTGGAATATGGGACATGTAGGTATCAATTGAATAAACATCATGCTCTTAAATTTTAGGGTGACATATGTGACAGTAACCAAATAAGAAGTCATAAAATTTTGCCCCGATGTGAAACCTAGGGACATGTTATGATATATTGAAAGTGATGATGTCCTTGAGAACTAGTACTGAGAAATGGGACTCGATATTTTTTACATGAATGATTTCACTTTTCCCATATATTCAATGGAACAAGAACATGCCCATCCACACTCCCTCTTTGAAGGACTTAATAGTGTATGAGCTTATGACCTCCTTGTTAACCACATGATTAATGTCCTTGGCCCAAAACTATAGAGTCTCATGGATGATTTGGGTATTCATACATGAATTTTTGAATTCTGAGTCATACATAGTGTCATAATCGGGGAGATTATAATACTTTTTAAAGGTATCCCTTGATATATTTGAAATTTTTATCCCATTGTTTGGTGAATGAAAAATGTCATTGGCGAACTTGAATGTACATAATATATTAGTGAGGACATCACCATATGGGAATCCTTTCAGCTTGGATGCACCTTTGTGTAGGACCAAGGCTTTGAGAGACATTATGTCACTTATGAAATCGACATTATCATCCTCCAACTCATCATCATTATTTAATGTTTGAATATCTTAAAATATATTGAATATTTCATTATAGTGTTTGAAGATCATGACCACATAAAATAATTTAGTATCTTTAAAATCTTGCTTTGGTTTGGGATTGGATTTTTCCATTACTAAATGTCACATATTTTTTATGCAAGGACATTCCAAGGATATGTTTCAATTTTTAGAAATTAATCAATAAAGGGATCTGAATGATTTGAATCATGCAAAACAAATAATGGTGAACCCAATTCTGATGGAACCTTATATGGATCTAGAATATTTATACATTAATGGTGTTGGTGGTTCACAATATGTGAATTAATGTTTGATTTGATGGACCAATTTTAGATTGTTTATTTCTTTGCCTTTTGCTTAGATTTTATTTTATGTAGAATCAACCTTTAATGCATTGGTTGGTGGTGACGAGACCTTACCATGTGTCAATTTATGAATTATACAAATGGTAAAATAAATGTAGAGTGTGTTGGGAATGCTCCTAAAGTTTTCCCTTGTGGAACCCTAAATACATTCTAATCATACCAAGTGTTATGTGTACCATTGTACAAAGGGGTGGTGTTATGAGTTTGACATGGTATGGATTCTCAATGTGTATGATAAACCCAGGTATATATATGTATATGTGGTGATATTTTATTGGATTGAACCTCTCAAGCTTTTGACATATCTAGAAAATCTAGTTGTACAAATACATGTGGTGATCTCTAATTAGATCGAGCCTCCTAAGCCTTTGAAAGTTGTGACAAATATGGGTATATGGATACATGTGGTGATATTTTATTATATGTGGGCCTCTAATGGCTATGATAACTCTATTTTTATGGGTACATGTAGAAATATATGATTCTGTTATGCCTCCTAGGCCTATGAGATATCTAACAAATCTAGGTGTACAAGTACATGTGGTGATCATTGATTGGATCGGGCCTCTTGGGCCTTTGATAAACCTAAAAATTTTGGTTGTACTGCTACACATGGTGATATTTGATTGGAGCAAGCTGTCAAATCCTCTTACATCTATGATAACTTTGTGTGTATTAGTACCTATTATCACCACTAATTAGATCAAGCCTCCTAGGCCTCTGATAACTTTGACAACTCCAAGACCTAAAAGACATATAAAAGACTAAGTTATTTGAAAAAAAATAAGAAATAAATGGTTGTTTACCTATCAAAATAGATACCTTAGGAGGGTTCTAGCTAGACTTTGGGACAAACTTGATTTAGATATTTTATAAGAGAGAAAATGTTAGTGCCTGAAAAGTAATTTAGTATAAAATACTTCAAAATTATGATGGGATTTAGCCTTTTGAATACAAATAAATCATGAAATATATTCAAATATAAGACATTTAACTTTGTCAAGACTAAAATAAAATATTAATGATTGGGATATAATGGGTGCTCAAGATATTGAAATCATATAGGGTCTAATAAAGTGCCAAATTTTTGAAATTTTACTATTGCAGGGATCCCCTTTTCTTATTTAAAAATGGATGCATTGGTCATAATACTACTTATAACTAACAAATTAACTACAAAACTATCAATCTAACAAAATATTATAAACCAAATGAGCTAGAACACCTGACATAATACTGTAGCAAACTATAATAAAAGGAGTGTTCTTTTTTTTATGAACATGGCATGCATGATTTGTATACCTATCCCAAATTCATGTTGTTATTTAAAATGTGTGGAGAAAAAATAGATGCCTTTAATCAAGCTAAAAAAACTCACCTAACATTTGAAAAAGATACCATGAGAAAATAATAGAAAATAGGGCATGAAAATAAGATACCATACTGTAGAGGAAAATAAGGCCATGTTACCATGAATAAAGAAAAACATGTTGCATAACCAAAGATACCATACCACAAAGGGTAAATCACAACATTTTCTACATAACAAAGGAATCACACCACAAAGGAAAACTTAATTGGGAAGAGAATAATAAAATGACGTAGAGGATAAAAATGAGGCAACAATAAAATATGATATAGAGCAAGGGAATGATGTTACAAAAAGAAGGAAACAAAATTATTTCACATAAAAAATGAGGTATATTGTGGAGAAAACTAATGACTTTGGGGAATAAGACTAATTTACCATGAATGGAAAGAAAGAATAGTGGAAGAAAATCTGAAGTGACATATTCATTTTTTGAAATTATCTCGAGGATGAGACAAATATTTAAGTTTAAGGATGGTGGTGGTAAGATTTATATGAACACTATAACATATTACAAAAATCAAAAACATTCCACAATGATATATATATATATATATAAATAAAAGTTAAAAAAGTGTAAACAATAGTTTAATTATAAAAATCATGGATGAAGATATATATAATTTTTGTCTTATAAAAAGTATATACTGGAATAAATATTATGTAATATTATATCATCCTATAATCATCACAAAATATAATCATATCACATCCTATCGTATCATGTAAATACATATAATGAAAATAATATAAACCTATGTAACATTTTGTTAGAGTGAATATATCCTTCTTTACATCATATCATCTTTGGTTAGGACACCAGCATTATAGACTAGAAATCATATTATTTTTGTAATGTCAACATTGATTATGGACCAACCTAAATTTTAGGAATGGTTATAAGTGAATAAAGGATCCTCGAAATATTTAAGTAATTTTATAAAATAAACCAAAGTTGAACTTCATTACAATTACAATGAAATATGAATCGTTTTAGGTGTCAAAGTCATATAACAAATAAAAATACTTTAAGCAATTATTAAGACATGTTTTCATTGATAAGCCTTTTGGGAGTACAATAATGTCAGATTATTGTTAACCTACATGAATCTTATAATTAAGAAGTTATAATTTAAGAATAAATAACTTTTTCTTTATAAATACGGTATCTCATACAAACCATATCTTACCTTTTAAGTAGAATATATAGTACAAAACTTTTGTAACTATGTTCTTGGATATTTAAAATCTAATATAAATTAACTATGTAAGTTAATAATTACAATTACTTACATAAAGATAACTTTATGGTTATACGTGGGTTTTCAAATATAAGTTATAATCCATAGTTTTGGATTATGCCTCAATTTGGTAATATGATTTATGCTTGATGTATATAAAACCTTTCTTTTGGAATTAGCTTTGGGTTTTGATTGAAATCATATTATGTTTAACATTGAAATCCTCGTGTGTAAGTAAAAAACATGGATCCAAATTGATCTACATAAAGTCTGTAAGTAAGAGTTAGAAGTTTTTCAAGTCAGTAAAAATTAATCAATCATTATAGTTACCAAATACATTTTAGTAATTGAAATAAGATACATTTAGGAGTTCACCTAATATATGGTTATATGTCAGTACACATTAAGATATGTTATACATTTATATAATGTATTGTTATGTGGAATGATATGTCAACTTCTTCTATTTGCATAAATTATTTTTGCTTTATCATTTTTTTACATATAATACTTTTATGCAAGGGTAAGGCCACAATTAGTAGATGAGAAGTGTGTGGAGAATCTTAAAGACCATGTGCTTAGAGGAAAACCCATCTCTCTCTCTTTCAATCTCACTCACTCACTGACTCACACACACTCACATTCTAGATATGTTCTTTTAGTAACAACAATGATTTACATAATTTTAGTGGATTTTACTTATGAAAACTTATTTATGTTTGATTATTCTAATTGATGATTATATTGAATATTGTATTGTAATGTAACTTTAGAAGTTGAAATTGTGTAACTAAAATAATTTTTTAAATATATTATTATTTTATTCAATTATGGATATATTATACTTTGTATGATTTTTAACAACGGAACTAAAAAACTAACAAGAGATGAAAGCTAAATTGTCTACTTAAATATTGTTGCTTTTGTACTTATAATGAAATAAAAAAAGTATTTTAGCCACTTATTATGAATTTTTTTTCTTTAAAAATGAACGCAAATTTTCATTAAGAAGATATCATTAATTGTATACTTGTCATGGATATATATTGAAATATATTTTGAACATACCTTGATTTTAATATTAAGTATGTACTGGGTAAACATGTAATTGAAATTATAAAATGAAAACCAAAATAATAATTGATATAGAAATGAATTTTTGAATGGTTTATTAATCGTATTGTAAATGACAAAATTATAAAAAATATTACATAAATAAAATCGTAAAATATTATTGAAATGATTAAATTATAATTTAATTATCACATATAATTAAACTATGATAAATTAGTTTAATTAATTATTTATTCTCATAAAGAAAAGAATTATTAAGACCATTCTAGATAATAATATAAACTAACTTTTTTTATAAAAATGGATACATTTTTCCTCTCCCGAACTAGAAGGTTCTTACAATACTACTCATAAAAGCCCAAATTATTTCCAATTGATGTTGATAGTGCCAATCAAATCTCAATCTCAGTTTATACCATTAGATTTTGACCACTTGACCATGCTCAATGATAAATTGAAAGTGTGTATTCAATTCCCACTTAAAATATATACCAAAATAAACTATTCTTAAAGAGAAAAGAAGATTTTATCTTAAAAGGGTTGTAATTTAATTAATAAAGATGATGGAAACTTATATCAATATAAAAGCGTTAAACATTGTAAATCCACTACATATTTATTTTTAAAATATAAACAGAAATACTAACATTTATGTAATTTAATAATTTTATATAATACCTTCATACATACAATTTAGAGAAAAAAAAAAAAAAAAAAAGAGTTTATTTAATAATAAACCTGCACCTTTTTTCCACCACTATTTTGAGGACAAAACTGACACAAGGGACGGCCGTGATAGTTACGCCCCACAGAAAAGAATTATTGTTGCAACAGACCCTTTTCATTTCAAACAGGATAGCGACAAATATTAATTATCCAATGGTACTTCTCTCTGTGTTACAATTAACCAGGAAGTAATTCTCAGAATTGAAAACTAATCTAAAACAACATTTTGAAGTTTATGCAGAAATTGGGCTGAAAATTACTTACGAGATTGTTCGCCACGATTCCTCCGTCTATCAGATGATAGATAATCGACAGTTCAGCAGATTCATCGTGTATCGCGAAGGCGTGACATGGAAAATATTTCTGAAGGATGTAGCCAGGCATACATCCTTCAGAAATGGATTCTTCCGCGCCTCTCTTTGCATTGAGACCATTTAAGACACAAGATACCTTACATCGAATGTTGGGCTGACAAGATTGGTAAGCGTCTCACTGATGCGTAGATCTTCAATTGTACTTTTAACGATTTGATAAAGCTGTTTTCATGATAATTTTGGGCCTTTGAATAGAGCGCGGAAATGATTTAACACTGAAGAATTTTGCATCTGCTCCGACAACAAATTAGTTAATGAAAATAATCCATATTTTGAAATTTGACATATCAATTTGTGATATGACAGGCGAGTTGGAAATATGTTTATGAGTCTTAACTAATATACAGAAAATGTAACATCTTACGTTGTTGGAAAAATAATTGGACTCTTCTCGAAGTAGAAGACATAGATGTCTTTAGCCATAAATGTTGGGCGCCTGTCATCATTTGGACTCTGCTAACATGGCGGCCACCAAGGCTCCTGATTTCTGTGAAAACAAACATAACACAGTGATCATTTATTTTTCTGTTAACGCAATGAATAAAATAATTTAAAGTGCATGCATAGAATTGATACATAAAGTTGAGTCTCTAAGAAGTAGAGTACAAGAACCGGAATAAGTCCATGAGTTCCTCCTCCATCGATGCTCAGTATTGTAGTCGTCTCTTTCATGGATGTCTCTCGAACCGGCAGGACTATGTAAGATTGATTTATAGTTTATTGGATGAGCCTTAGAGGCCACAGCGACGTTTAACCAGTCAGTATGGGCCCTCGAACACCTCCTCAATCGATGCTCAGTGCTGTAACACATTTTTGAATAAACATTTATGATTTCTAATCAAAACGATTATGTGTTGTGATGAACGAACTTGGCAACCTGTCAAAATTGGAAGCTTTCCAATTTACATTTCACTTCAAGCTTACATTCCTTATCAGGATTCTCTTGTAAAACGATTATCTTTTTCATGAGCCCTATGGCCTAAATTTGACGGTCGACCCTCTATGGGAGGAGATTTTTTATTTTATTTTAAAGATGGTAATCTATTCAACATTGCCTTCAAATGTGAATTAAATATAATTCAAAATAGAATAAGGAAATATTAGAGAAATTATATTTTTAATAGATTGCTTTATACTTTAAATTTTATTTAATATGGTTTTTAAAAAAATTGTATATTACGATTAAAAAATAAAAATATAATCATATGGTCATTAAGTTTAGGTTATATTTTATTTCTTATATTTAATTTTTTTTTGTGTCTACATAAATATTTATATTTTTTTCTTTCAAATATAAAATAATTATTTATATATATCTTCTATATGTTTAATTGATAGAGTTAAAAAATCAAAGTTTATAAAAATGAAATATTAACTTGAAATTGAATAGGAATATGAATACATGTTACTGTATAATAGTAACCATAAGAAGTCATTTATGTTAATCAGGCTTATCCTGATTATCTTTTAGATATGTATTTCTTATTATTTATAAATCACATTTTTTAAATTTGAGAGTTGTCTTTCACTTATTTTAATATTTTTTAAAGATTTTTCGAGTTACTTGTATAATTAAGTCTTCCTTCCACATGTCACATATATCCCTTCACTCTTTGGGAATATGAAATTTGGTATACACTAAATAGGCCTTTGAAGATTATGATAGGATTCTTGTAATTTCCTTTTTCTTCCTCTTATTCTATTTAAAGAGTCCTCTCCTCCTCTCTTCTTGACTCAACTTGTCACTCAACTTGTCACTTGAAGCTCTCTTCTTATTCTCTCTTCTTCTTGACTCTATGTTTATATTGTGAATATTATTCTAGGAAACACTTATTAATATTCATGTGGGTTTTCTTCCAAATAGTTCAATTTCACTCTTCAAAAATCTTATCTCATTTATTTTATGGCTTGTTTTTTGTGAGGTAATAACATTTCTTTTTATGATTTCTTTTTCCATCATTTTAACATTACTGTTTTGATTTATGCATAATTTATATTATGGTATTTTCTGATGTGGTTTTTATACATGCCAAATAATTTTATGAGATAGCCTATAATGTTTTAGGATCATTGAATAATATTCACTATAAGACATGAGTTGCAGAGTATTTAATTTTAAAAATAATCTAGTGGTGGAATAGTAATGAACAATAGATTATTTACCTCAAATGGTTTGGATATATGAGATTTAAAAGAAGCGAAAATTTTACTTCAGATGGTTGAATTGATTATAACATAAGGTGGACTAGATTAAAATAAATATAAAAATATGGAAATGTACGGTAGAAAAGAGGGTTTTTGAACTAAAGATAGACAAAACTCTTCCAAACTAGATCATACAGATGATTAGACAAATTATTGACAACTAATAGATGTTACAAGTTGCTATCAGTACAAAAGACACACAAACATCATAAGGAGTCCAAGGCAATAAGTATATAAATTTCAATACTTATAATCAAAGGTTGTATCAGTGTATCATTTTAATTATACATCTTCAAATAGATATTATGATTATTAAATACAAAAGCATAACTATATTTGAAAAACACTTATACATGACCCAAATGTTTAAATACCAAAATGATAGATTTTCTTCAATGAAACACAAGGTTCGGAGAAGAATAAAGAATGCACATCAAGATGAACATGCAAAAAGATCCATGAATTTATTATTCATTTTAATAGCTAGAACTGTCCTCTCTTTAGAATTTGGAAGATACAAGTATGTATATGGCTAGGGATAGGGATGCCCCATTCTCTAAGTAAATTCTACATTTAAATCTTCTAATTAAGAAACTAAGTGTCAAAAACCTGGGTATATTATACATATTTATAATATGATCATAAATAATACTCCTTCACCAAAATAAATATTAGATACAGATGATAGCTCCCGAGTTATAAGTTAGACATGAAACTATATTAAAAGACTACTTATGGTGCTCATGTGGCACAACTCAAAAATGAATCATGCATGTTTGTAGTAGCCAATGTAGTTAAAAATACAATTGAATTAATTACTAGGGTGGATGGAGACATTGGTGGAGCCATGATTGATAGTGTTTCATGAGTTGTGGTGGCCAATGAAATAATTGAAGTATTCAATGACATAAACGTGACAATAAAAATAAGAAGAGAGACATAGGTGGGCCATGCCAGTGTTTACACTAATATGTACTTTGGAATCTAGGGTTGAATACATAGGGAAAGTATTGATGATGTTCCTATTGTAAAAGGTGTTTTATTCCCTAGTTCTATTTATAAATACAAGGTGTGACTAGACTTAAAATCCACATTGATGGTTTCATAACCAATCAAAGATATTTTGAATAATTGTATAAGCTTATCCATGAACATTTGATGCATAGCCATTACAACTCTAACTTCCACATAAAGATTTTTTGTCTTTTCGACATTCTCCATAAAAAAAATTATCAATTGTGTAATATATTCATTATTATTATAGACTACCCCTTTTATTTCAACTTAAAATTTATCAGTTGTAGTTCTTAGTAGGCCTTAAAATATAGGCTTAACAACCAATTCCATGAGAGGGGTATTCACACTAGTGACTCTCACTCTTTAAAAATGGAAACACCTTTTCCCTCTTGAATGATAAATTATTGTACTAAATCTCACATTTCTCGATGTCATTTATGCAAGCTATCTCTATTAGTAGTCACATGATTTTGAGCCCATGCAGATTCTAGTTCCATTATTAAATTCAAATGAGAATAAACCTTATTTCTTATAACTTGGCTCACGGAATTGATCCTTCCTTCTAAATATTTCATTTTATTATATAAATAGGATACGTCCTCCCACTTAGGTTGGGATTCAATCTTTATTAACCTTATTGAATTAATAATGTTTTACAACTTCTTAGTTACACTCTATATATTATCTATAATTTATTTAAGATCCTGAATGATGTTTCACTCTTGTGACATTTAATTATATGTCATAGCTCCTAGACACCTATTTTATTACTCCCCAAGTTACATCCATAAAATTGTATAGATATTATTTTTAATCATTTGGGTCTAAAGGATTGACCTTCTTCATTTTAGTTAGGAAGAATATGTATACAAAGGGAAATGTAACTGATCTATTAATCAATCCTAGATTAGAGAAGATACATCCTATTTACACTTTCAATTATTGGTACATTATACACTCAGGTTCATTACCAAGATGGATCTTCTAGATCTAACCAAATGATATCTTATCATAAGAAAATCACTAGGGAGGGTTCAAAAGCCTCTAGTCAAGTAAAACTATGTAATAACCCTAGCTAAGTTTTATGTTTTCATATTCACAAAAGTAAATGACAAGTAAAATAAATTTTAATCTAGTGCTCACCAAAGTTTGTGTCACATAGTAATGATAATAAACATAAAAATTAAACATGTATACAATATCTATACTCACATCAATCTATAGGAAATCCTAATTTATGGAAGATAAGTACAAGTGTAAATCTATCTACTCTTACAAAGAAGGAACAAAGTTAGGAATACTTACCTTTGAATACAAACTTATTGATCCTTAATCTTTCCCTTGGTGAAGGTTATTCATAATAGTTTGTTGTCATATGTAAGGATAACAAAGATAAATTAGATTTAGGTTACAAAACTTATCTATGCATCTAAAACAATTCTACACAAGATAAGATCTGTATTTCTAAAAAAAGTATGAAATCCTAAAGTATACTCCTCATATATAATGGTGGATAATATGATGCACAATATAGAAATTTTATTCTATTATTCCTCTCATAAAAGATGGAAATGGATGTGTGTGTGTGTGTGTGTGTGTGTGTGTGTGTGTGTAGTTGAATCTAATCCTAAACCTTTTAGAAACTTTAGCTAATAGGCTCAGCCCAAACAACTTTGTATCATTAATCGATAAAAAGAAGTTAGGTCTCATTCTAGGTTGTGTAGAGCCAATATAGACCCATAACATGTTTTTAACAATTTGAATATAGGGTTGGCCAAATCGACTATGTATTGTAAATTGTTAAACTCTTAGAACATAGTTAGCCTAGGCCAACACAGTACTATAAATGGTAAAAAATGGTTTTGGCTTATGTAGGGGATAAAAATAGGAAATATAAATATAAAATAAATATTCAAGTATAAGTTAAAATTTATACATGGATATCTAGTTTCCTATACTTTAAGTTATATTTTATATTTATACTTTCAGGATGTTTGAGAGAGGTTTTGGACCTATAGGAGCTATAATGTAAATTATAGATTTTAGAAAGTACTATTAGATTTCAAACTTTGTATATTTTAGGATTATATGACTTTATTTAGGCATCATAGGAGGCAAATGGATATAAATTTTAAGGAATTTGGACAAATGGTTAAAATTATACAAACCCACAACAATTTTCAAATCACAAATAGTCTACCCACCCCTTCCCAGATTCACCCTTTAAGGCATGCACTCAGAGAGATTGAAACTCAAAAAGTTCATGTAAGAGAGAAAATGTTAGTAATTGGTAAAATTAATACAAATATTATGTGTATACATATGCCTAACTCGAATCTCATCACATGTCATGTGAGTGTAACATGAAGTGGTGCTTTGATAAATAACATGGTAACACATGAAAATGATCTAAATAGAAATTAAATACTAAAATTAATGCTAAAATAAACTAAAAGTAACTAAAATAACCATATAAATACCTTAACTTACCTTTCCACTGAATGACTGCATGTAAATATCCTATTTTTGATCATGTAGTGTGCAATACCTACATTTGAGATATCATATGGATACAAGATTAACAATATAATAAATGCCTTGGAAATGGAGACATTATAAACATCTGTCTGATTAGTCTTATAGATGGTCATACATAATTTTGTATATGGACTAAGAGGTGTAGCCTATGTAGCCAAAATAGAATTTGACACCAAGTCTTCAAAATTTACATTACACTTTAGTCCAATAGATTGTGTAATAACTTCATTAATGGATGTACAAGTTATATGGGTCTAAGTTTAGGCTATAGTGGAAGTATAACTCCTATCAGATTGGATTGTAGTATGGAATGTAAATTGTAATAGGCCTTGGGATGTGGTTTTGAAAAATAGAATTTTGGATGAATAAGACATCCAAAGTGTACTTGGGAAACATAAACTAAGATAATGTAAATAACGGGTAGATCCTATTTTTTTAACTATAGTATTAATTTTTTAGGAGACACTAAAGTATTAATGGCTTGTACACTTAAAATTGATGGTCAATAATCATTCAGAGTAGTAGTAGTAATGGGAATAACATTGTGATAGTGATTATTTCTATAGTTTGTGCAATATCTACTTTTGTATTAAGTCCCTATGTGATACTAGTATTTAGAATTGAATCTACATCAAGAACACTAATGTCTCCCTTAGACTTAGGTCAATTGTTTGATCTTGTATATATACTAGCTAGGTCTCAACCATATTTTATGTTTGTTTGTCTAGAACCTGAGGTAAAGAGATTTGAGGTTTAACTGATGATGTAAGTTCCTCATTTGAAACACTTTACTTAGGTTATACTTTTGATTACATACATTATTATCCTTTCTTATCCCCTTTTGATATTGTCTATGTCTTAATAGATTCAATATTTTCTTGTTCCACTTTTGAGTCTTCATATACTTTATTCCCTCTCGCCTCAATTTATTCTTGTTCAATTTCCTCCTCTTATTTTTCAATTTCATCTTGTTCTTCCTCATGCTCCCCCTCACACTTTTCATAAATATGGCCTTATTTAATAAAGAAGCCTCCAAAAATCCTTTCTTATTCTTGTAAAAATGTGGTAGACACATGATGAATATTATTTTTCCCTATGTAGGTCTTTAGTGGTTTCATAGTATGATTAAGCATTGGCCTTGAAGTGGATGGATTGGAATATGAAGGGGACATAATAGTGGGAAGTAGAATCAAAAGAGTTATGATTATTAGTGGATCAAAGTATGAACTGATGACAAAGGATCAGAAAAAAACTAGAACCTGTGAAAGAAAAGAGGGAAGTATCACTTATAGTACTAATGTTAAAGGAGGCAGGGGTACAAAATTAAGTTGCCCCTTTGGCCTACTAGAAACTATGGATTATTATATATTAGGTACATGCCGAGAAGTAGAATTTGAATTTATTAGAGGACTTATGGAGATGTTGGATATGAATTATTTATTTGTGTCCCCACATTATCCTAATTTTTCAATACTTTTGGTCTCCACCTCTACCTATAGTTGAGGGGAAGGCCCATGAATTAGTGTTGAAGTCCATTGTCAACTATATATTCTCTTCACATATTTTTCTATGATATTGGGATCATACTATATCCTTTGGGATACTGATATCAACATGCCATCCTTACACATTTTGAGATCATCCTCACTATCATCTACAACATTCATGAATATAGAACCATGTTTATACCATTGGTGCCCATTAGATATCTTCACTATCTTCTCATAATTTCTAAGGTGCTCCCTAACCTTACTCTTGGGATCCCAATATCTAAGTGTTTCCCTCTTCAATTCATAATGTGTTATTATTTTTCCCAATATTTTAAGTGCTCCTATTTAGTATATTGTACATGGTCAATGTTGATAAGAGTTGGATGCAAGCTTCCTTGTTTAAGAACCCTTAATTCAATGTCCATGATGTCTAATAATTATGTATAAATTTATTGTTTAGACACCTTTTATGGATCGTTATGTGGTGAATATAAGGTTTGTTCCTAATAACTTCAATTATAATTATAGTGCACTAAGGGTAATACTAGTAATCACCATTTTTTCATTGTTTCTCTTGATAATTTTTGATATCCTAGGCATGTTCTACTCATAAATATCCCTATACACCATAGCATAAAATGTATCCATGATCCTATGGATTTATGTCATGAAATTGTATATGTGAATAATATTGAATTCATCACATACCTTATCTTTTGGGTATTAGGTGGTTGGTCCCTAGGGATATACATAAGATGGGTGTAATGTAGTTGTTGGGTGTATAACAGGGATACAAATATAACAAAGTGTAATTGTTGCACACATGTGTGACTCATAAAAAAATTATATTTTATATATCTTTGTGTATGTATTCATCTCTTTTAAAGTATAACAATAATCTAAAAAATGTAAAGAGTCTTTCATTTGAATGTACTAAAATATTAGAGTATGAAGTGGAAACACTTCACAAAATATATATCTAGCACTCAGTTGTAGTGTGAAATGGTTATGCTATGATGGAGACTAATATATAATTCTATTAAGGTTTACCTTATATGTCTTTTATGGTTTTTTTGTGCATAGTGATGCTCTATTTTATAAATTTGTTAGTCATGTGGATTCTATCTAAAGTTTTATATCTAATAAACATACATTTTCTCCATATCTATTTCTATATTATTTAATTAATAGATATGTTTAAACTAAAATATAAATTATTGTATTATTTTATCATTTATCAATTTGTTATCCATGTATTAGAATGTTCTCATAGGTTTTCCTAGAACCTTTACTAATAATGGTGTAGTGAGCATGGACCTTATCTTTGAAACATGATAAGATGGTTTTTAGGATAAAGAGATTTATAGGAATGGCTAAATGAAATAATCCAAAATTTTACAAAAGAAGAATGAAAAATAAATGAGAAAACTATGAAAGAATTGATTCAGGAGTATATATACGAATAAACTTATGAAATATTTTGGTGTGAATTGTGTGGCTTATTAGCTACATGGTTATCCATATTGAATTATTACTATTTTTAACTAAGAAGGATATAATTTATAGCTTGGATAGAATAGATGTTATATGACCTATGAAATCTAGATACTAACTAGACCCATGTGTTAGATCATTGGGACAAGATCATCATAAATCGTTGCATAAATGCATTTGTTGTATAGGGATATTTGTATTTTCAAGACACACAGGCTTGTTTGTGAGAGAAATAAGAGGAAATTTCCTTCAACAATTGCATAATTTGATCAAGATGTTATTTTTCTAAAATTCCATGGTACCTACCTGTATCAACATGGATTAGTATCATTGGGTGTTATGGGGGTTCATGCAATGTAGGATTGAATTATGTAGGGCTGAGTAAGGTAACTTGAACATCAACCTAAAATATGGAGCATGCAGATAACCAAAGTGAGAATAAAATCCTAGGATTGGAAAGAAAGCTTCCACAATAAATAATATAGAATAATAATGAATAATCGAAAGTTAACTATGATCATAAGTAGTAATAAAATAGAGGATGTATAATGGAGGGGACCCAGAGAGAGGCCACCCAAGTTCAAAAATTAGAGAATGTGCAGATTATGTAGACCAAATAATGGAAGGGTCCTAGAAATAAGAAGACAAAAATTATAATAGAGAGGATATGGAACATAGTGAGGAGAGAGAGGAAAGTAGATTAGAAGTAGAGTAGTTAGAATATAAGGGTTGATCATATTTACAAGGAAGGATATTATTTAGACTAGGGAAGGAATATTATCTTGAGGAAGATATGCACGATCACATAAGTATCATAGATTTAAAATCACAAAAATAAGACATAAATTATTCATTTTTAAAGTATGCATACCTTAAGCCCAAATTATCATTAGAAAGGGAAAATGAAAGGGCAATGTAAAGGATATGTTGAAATTAGTTTGAATCACTAATATAAAAAATTGGATAACTTATCATATAAACTATGAAATAAGTAGATAAGAGGAGGTTAGATTCACCTTCAAAACTAGTTTTAAAACAACTTAAAAACAAGTACACATAGACCCATAATAAAAGTTACAAATGTGTCAAACATGAAATTCAATGTAGGAATAATTATTACTTTAACTCTATATGGTGGTTATTTGGACCATGAACATTATTTATTATCTTGTGATATGAAATGTTAGTTGAGAGGAGTGAATATTGAAGGTGGGACAAAGTGAAAAATCATACGAGCATTAACATGTCAATCTCTTGAGTTCATTTTTAAAAGGTATTTTAATTCCCTAGGTCTTTAAAAATTTAAGGATTATTTAATCACGTAATTCAAGATGAAGAAGTGTTCAAGTTAGAATATTCAAGAACTTAAAGAAATTCAATAAATAAGTAGAGGATCAGTATGGGAATATGATTGCATATTTTCAAATGTGATGAACATGATCAATTTTATCATTAAAGACAAGGATAAGTCTATTTGGTTTCTAGAAGTTTTATGATTAATAATTATGTTTTCCATTATGCAGTCCATATTTTGATGAAGGTTCATACAATATCAATTTCCCTCTGGGTAGAACTTATAAAATATTATAGAGATGCTTCATTAACTAGCTCTAAAATTGAGACAAAGATATATGCATTTTTAAAAAATATGGAAGAGCTTCATGATAGAAATAATCCCAAGTTATGTCCATGGTGTATGGAGTGTGGTAAGGAAGGACGCCATAGCAATGATTATCTGAAAATCAAAAATTAATTATCTGGAATATGAAGAGTAGTACGACATGCAACCTCAAAGTGTCATTTACTACATTAATATATTAAAAATCCATAGAGCTTGTATTGTATTTTTTGTAAGTAAACTAACCATGAAGAGAAAATTTACTATGATATATAAAATCTAAAGGTATATATCACCAAAAATGTATTTGTAGTCACAATGCAACACATGCCTATTGGGAAATAGGGAATTTGAGGCCTAAAGGTTAACATGGCTAGCGAGACACAAGGTGGTCCTAGGTGGATGACTTTGTCACCTCCATATCAACCCCAAGGTATAGATGGATGGATGCCATCATCTCTAAAATATCAGTATCAATACTCATATAACACTAAAAACTCTCAACATCAATAATTAAATTGGGCTTCAGTGTCACCTCAGCAATAATATAGTAGATATGAAGTACAATAATAATAGTAAGGAGTATTTGAGGGAGACAATCATAATGTTGTGGTTTTCAACAAAATTGAGTAGGATATAGGGGAGGATATCATGGTTGACATCATGGAGGTTGAAATAATGTAAAATAGCAACCACTTTAATTGATTCAATGTTACATGTGTGGAAAATATAACCACTTAACACAAAAATATATGAATAATCCTCAAAGATAAATGTATTACATATATTGTAGATTTTTAAGACAAAATTAAACAAAATATTTTCTATTTTTAGAGAAGAAATGGAAATAAAATCATGTAAAAAATGTAAATATGATAAATTTTTAACCTAGCGAGAATGCATTCATGTTAGTAGTCATAAGGAAACAATGTGTAGAGTAAGGATTATCACCCTTAGAGATTCCACTAGATCAAATAATTATAAAGGTTCAACATGATAAGTATCTAGATCCTACAAAATAAAAAGGTTTGATGTATCAAGTATTTAAATTCATACAAAAAATATAATAATAGAATGTGCTGGAATGGGAAGTTATAGATTTTGATGCACAAATATATATATAGATTGTGCACATAATGAGACATGAAGGAGTAGTGACTAGATTGATAAATCTATCAAAACTCTTGATCACTCTATGAAAGGAAAATATTTATCATAATATTATAAATCTTATACATAATTTACTTGAGTGTGTTCAATGAGGACAACATCATACCCACAAAGCTTTATGGTATGTAAGAAATAAAAATCCCTATGATGTTGACTCTAGAATGGATATTAAATTCATAGGGTATGAGCTACCTAATATTTTATTTAAATTTGGGAATATATTAAATATTATACCTATATCTACATGGGATGCTATTGTTCAACCAACATTTAGCTAGAGTTTGGTTACTCTCAATATCATAAATTACGGAAGAGTATAAATTATTAGATGACTTCAAGATGTAGAAATCAAGCTTTTCAATTTAAGCTTACAAGGATATTTTAAGGTAATTAACATGAAAATAGATGAGATGCACTATGGTTAATTTATTGGTAATAAATGGGATTATGATGGTAAAATTACTATTAATATGGTGAAAAATCAATTGGATGCACACCTAGGAAATAATATAATTATGATACCCTTTAATAATTCTAAGTATATGCCATATGTTTTTCATAGAGAGATAGAGTCACCTTATGTTTATGAGGATAAGAGTTTTTTTAAGGTGAATGTATATAAATAAACAAAATGATCTTCAAGCTATGGAATACAGTTATTCAATTCTTAACTAGAATGTAAAATAGTCATAACTAGTTGAATAATTTGTATACAGACTGGTTATAACAAATTTATCTACACACTAGTTTTAGATTGAAGAATGTAGGTCACCTTCTATGTGATAACAAACTTGGTGTGAGGTATATTTTTTGTATAAATAATGTGAAACATATATGCATTATACAAATCCTACTCTAGAAGATACTTTAACTTGCAAGTTAGAGTCGTTGCTAACTAGTGATTTAGTTAGCAATATGTTGAATTGGGTTGAGGGAGATTATGAGGTACATCGTATATGAATTGTGTTTGTCATTCAATGACAATAGACACAATATTTCATAACCAATGATCTGAATCAATTCATGTTCTAATTAGAAAAACATGTACCTAATATTGGCTAGAGATAAAGTGTGTTCAATTATGCTTTGAATAGAACTATTGTAACCTGGTAGGCAGTTTAAAGGAAAATTCAATTATCTTTGGATGATTCTTGTGAATTTTTATGAATATATTTTGAGATACCAATAATTTTTAGGATAAATTGGCCATTTTTTCTATAAGGATAATGTGTACAGTTACATGTAAATAGGTGAATGGACATATGGTCTACACATAGTGTAAAACCTAAGTACTAGGTGCATGTGTTTAGATACACTTTAGCATTGATTCCTACTTCATGGTTTATGCATTAGGAATTCAAGAAGAAAACTAATTTTTAGTCCAAAGTTAAATATAAATTTATTTAAACATTTGTTTTTAAAGATGAATATCCTATACTACATAATGCTTTACAAAAATAAAAAAATGTTTCTATGTCATGAACTATTGGTAAATCTATGTAATTTGACATAATAACCAACATATCAAGAAGTAAATTATGATATAAATACATCTATACATGATTACAAGGTTATTAGAAATAAGGAACAATTTATTATATAATTTTTGAATAATATGAGTTGATAGAATCTAATGATAGAAAAGAGGATCTAGACATTAATGCCTTATTAAAATAGGGATAATAAGTTGAACGACCAAAAGGTTAGATATAAAAATAAATTAAGCAAGAGAAGCTATAAAATTTCAATATATTGGAATAGGAAGGACACAAAACTCTACAGAAATCCATTTGTAGTGAATCTGATAGGATATTTTAGGAGCAAATAAAGAAAATTATTGACAATATCAAAATAAAGTCTATGTCAAAGATTTCAACTTTTGGATATTATTGGATTCATAATTAAATTTTAAAAGGGTTAAAATTATTAAGGGAATATCAGGATGTTTTCCCCACTATTTTCATAAAGGTGAGAGGGTTCTATTTATAATTTGGGGAGATGCACATTAAACTCAAAGAGTGCACATGACCTGTCAATAAGTTCCTATACAAATTGAATCCCAACATGAATTAAAAGGTGAAGGTTGAGTTGGATTACATCTATGAAGCAGGTATCATTTATCTAGTCAAAAATATATATTGGTTTAGTCCTATGATTGATAACCTTAAAACTTAGGTGAGATCATGGTAAATGGACATTACTATTTGTTAAATGATGGTTACATCAATGAATAATTTTCAATATGTTTCACTAATGAGGTTCTAGGATTAGGTACATGACATGATGTATATTCCTTTATAGATGGATTTAATGGCTATCATCAAATCACCATCATGGATCAGGACAAGTCTAAGACAACATTTTCAATTGATTAGAGATATTTTGTGTATAAGATAATTTAATTTGGTCTAAATAATCCCCAGCTATATTTTCTATGGTTATGGTGACTGATTTCAAGGATTTTATTCATGATTTTATATATGTTTATTTATATTATTAGTTTGAATTTTATTTTTTCAAGGATCACTTGTCCAAACTAAATTTAATATTATAGCATTTGAGAGCTCTATTAATTGTATTAAATTTGAAAAAATACTTATTTTTCACATTATTTAGTGTTCTATTAGACTATGTAGTTTGTAGAGAAGGAATTTAGGTTGATCAAGCCAAAATTATAGTTAATGGGTATATCACTTTCAAACAATTCTATGAAAGTGTGATCATTTATAGGTATTATGGGGTACTATAAAAAATTTATCAAAAGATACACAACTATCTCTATTGCCTTAGATAAACTATTATAAAAGGATATGAGGTTTCAATCGACACAAGAGTGGTAATCAACATTTTTTGAATTGAAACAAAGGTTAGTTATAGATCCCATATTAGTCTTTCCAAATTGGAATAATCCATTTCATGTTCATGTATATTCTTCAAGTATTGTAGCATATGTTGTGTTAGCATAACTATAAAATGGTTGACTAGACCATCTTATCCATTTTTTAATCATGAAACTATCAATTATAGATAAAAATATAATAATACAAAATAAGAAGTGATAGAAATATTGTTTACATTATATCATTTTAGGTATTATATTTCTAAAACACCCTTTGAGTTCTATATTGATCATCAGGTCTTTTTATATTTTGTTATGGAATCTATGTTGGGTGGAAGAATTTCTAGGTGGTTAATATTACTCTAAAATTTTTATATCAAGATAAATGTGAAATGTAGATGATATAATGTTAAACTTGACCACTTGAGTAGGATATTGAATGGATAAGAAACTAAAGAGTTGTAGGATAAATCACCATATTCTCATCTCTTTAGAAGTTATGTGATTTCTAAAAATATGGATGATATAGCTAACTTTATAGAACATGTAATCTTTATAACATACTATATTGAGAAATAAAAAATTCAACTAATTACATGAGATATTACCTATACCATCATAAATTAATTTTTTTATAAGATAAGAAAAGATGTGGTGTTATGCATGGTGTCTTTAGAGCACAAGTGACCTCAAATTATTGAAGAGGCACATCAAAGAATAATGAGGGAATTTTTTATGGCATTCTATAGCAAGGGTGATCTCACAAAGTGGTCTTTGGTGGCCTATTATATTCTAAGATGCACATAAGGTTTTAAAACAATATGATGTTTGCTAAAATATGGGAAAACCTAACCAGAGGGATGAGATGTATTTGAACCTAATGCTTATAGAACAACCTTTTAAATAATGGGATATTGATTTTATGGGACCTATAAATATATTGAACAAGTGTATTCATGTAAGACAAATTATTGTGATGACAAATTACATTAAAAAATGGATTGAAGCTATTATGAAACCAATTTATAGTGCTAAGAATGCATCCATGTTTTTTTATGAAAATATCATTAAAAGGTTTAGGTTTCCAATTAAATTGGTCAGCAATAGGGGAACAATTTTTTTGAATAATACAATAAAAAAGCTGACAAAATAGTTTATGATATCACACCATCTATGTATCACCCATAATAGAATGGAGAAGCTAAGGCTTCAAATAAATTTTCGGCAAGATGTTAACAAAGATATGAAATTTACAATGGGATGATTGGGAAGACATAATTCCAAAAAAAAATTGGGATTGAAAAACAAACTAGAAATGTGCGATAGGATTTACCCTATTTCCCTTGGTCTATGGACTTGAGGCCATAATGACCATGGAATATATAGTTCTTAGTCCATTAATTTCTATGATAATTATACTTAGGGATTAATACTCTCTATAGATGTGGTTTATGGATTTAACAAAAATAGAATAAAACATGAAAATAAGACAATGGGTGTAAGAAGTTAGCATGCTATGTCATAAAGTGGCACGATCATAACCTATGATCTAAATAATTATAAACAGAGCAAACATTATTACTATATGATAGAATATTTAGAGAATTTATGGGTAAACTATGCATTAGATGTAATGGATCTTATATATTTCATGACTTTTGTAGTAGGGAACAATTTTCCTAAAATATCTTCAAGGAAGTATTCTACAAGGACATGTAAATATCTATATGATTAAGCCTTTTCATCAATAATGTATATCATTTATTGTATAAATTGAGAAAGGGTGTTTAGTATCACCATGCGATTTAATATTTCTAATTAATGTTTTGTTTTATTATTTTGAGTTTAAGTTTATGTGTGTTTTCATAGTGCAATTTATATATCTAAAGACATCAAAATACATCAAAGTCATAAAGTATGATCTGGGAAAACATTTATCCTAAAGTAAAGAAAATTAAAATAGGTACATTCAGATCATCAATAAAGTTTAGGAAAGGGGTGTCGACAATCCAAGTATGGAGAAAAGATGGTCAATAGTCATTAAAATTTGTTAATTGTGATACACTTGAAATATTTCATCTTTCCAAAAGCAAATCATGTTTCAAAATAATAGGATTTAAATTAAATAAAAGTGGTTAACAAATAAGATGATGTGTCACATCAATACCTTCGATCATATAGATTAGTGTTTTTATATGCATAATGATAACTATCACATTGATATAAGCTGATTGACATTAATTTTTTACGAAAAATGATGAGAAATCACTATGTTAGATGCCTAGGTATAAGTTATGTATAAAAAATCCTGAGCTACTAGGTTATTAAAACCTCTTTGATATAAACCTTTAGGTTTAAAACAACCTCTGCCTGCAGAGGCACAAGCTCAACCATAGGCATTACCATAAAAAGAAGTAGCTTCATCATAGGATAAGAAAGTTAAGAGGAAATAACCAATGCGATGAGCCTCACCACCACTACCAAAAAAGATTACATACCATACAAATTCTTGTATTTATTATAATCATGTTACAAAGATAGTTTTTGAGTATAACCTAGAAAAGTTATGAGTTGAGGATAATAAACTTTTATGGTTTATGATTTTAAATATTAGCAATGATGTTTATAGGTAAGAAAATAAAAAGAGTTCTTAATTTGGAAGGCAATGTGCACATGTCAAATGCATAACTAGGTAAGAGAACATTTTTGGGTTGATGTAACTCAACCTATTCCATCCATCATAGTAGATACTATTACAAAAACTCAACATGCCAACATTTCCAAGATGAATGTTTTCAGATACATTCAACTATAGAATCTTCTATATCATAAGAAATAGACTTTATAGTGAATTAAATCTCACCTCTATCTCTATAACATATTCCAAGGACCCATTATTCACCTAATATCTCTCTAAAAATAAAATATAGGATGGTTTTATTTTCATATCTAATGGAGGAGTTAAGAATGTAGAAAGCACATGGACCCTAATAGAAAACTCAAGAGATGGTTCTGAATACAAAAAGGATAAATAATAACCTCACTCCCCCTCCATATTCTAATAATAATTATTTCTCATAAAGAGGATTTTTTTTTATTCATCCTATTCTGAAGACTCATATTTAATTATAGTCCTTGATTCACCAACTCCTTTGAAGGAGCCTGAAATGACTTGCTTACCACAAGCTGAGCAAATAAATATCATAGCACAAGAATAATATGCTAAAGAGAAAGAGGGAAAATTAAAGGCACAAAATGAAGATGAGAGGAAGGCATGGAACTAGGAAGAAAATAAAAATAAATAAGAGTAAAATCAAAAGTCTATCAAGGTTGAAGATCAAAGTAGTAGACCAAAAAGGAGGAGCATAGGAAAAATTTGAGGAAGTTAAGGTAGACAATAAATTAGATGAAAAAGAAGATGTGAATAGGAAATAATGAAAAGAAGAAAAAAGTAAGTATAAAGAAAACTAAAATCGAGAAGTTCAAGTGAAAAAATAAAATAAATATGAATTAGAGGTAGTTACAAAGGCTTGAGAGGAGCAAAATTCTAAAGAACCATTATGCACACAAGAGGAACAACCTAAGAGGTAGGGAAAGGAAAAGGAAGACAAAGCTAAAACTTAGGTTAAAACCAAAGCTAAGGCTGAAATAAAACCTAAATCCAAGGCTAAATCATAAGCCATAGCTAAGACTAAGGAAGAGGATAAAACCAAGGTTGAAACAAATACCAAAGCTAAGGATAAAGTAGAAGTGAAGGCTAAGGCTGAAACAAATTCCAAATCCAAGGTTGAGGTGGAATAAAAATCTAATTAATAAGTAGAGCACAAAATGTAACAAGAAGTTACTCTCAAAATAAGTGACTGAGACTAGTTAGATGGTGGAAACAATGAGACCCATAAGCCATTATCCACACCTCAAGGCTTGATGTATACTCAATAAAGTGTGATGAAACACCTGATTATCAACTTAGGACACAAATGAATACCAATGGCTATGGGATGTCCTTAAATTAAACACATGGTGCATAAAATTTACTCTTCCCATGGTATAGATCAAGAAGGCACCTATCCCAACTAAAAATTTCTTTATGGCTCTTGTTAAAATAATGAATGAATCATATCTTAATGTTTCTCAACTTCCATTAGATAAAAAATTCAAGGCATAACTACTTTTGAGTAATAAATAACATAGAATGATTCAAATTTGAATAAAAAAGTCTTACATCTATAGGATAAAAATGCAAACTTATACCTTTACTTCATGAATGCACGCTAGCTAATCAATAATAATTTCCCTTCATTGTTCACCCAAATCTTAGGTTACCAAGTCATGTTAGAAGAAAAAAATTCTCATGCCTCCTTTCATCGATAAAAAAGGATTGGATTATTCACAAAATCTACAATTGATTCATAATCAAATTACCAACATCAGATTAGAGATAGAGGTAATTTTTGATATTTTGGAGGTATATGAGCATGTCTTAGATATATCTATAGTCTAATTTAATCAAATATTGCAATGAATGCTTAATTGGAAGTAATATCTCACTATTCATTTTTTAAATCCAAGCTAGAGTTTTATAGGGTGGAAAACCCCAAATTTATGATTTAATATCATTTATATACCTATACATCAATAAAAAATGCACTCAAGCAATTACTTATTCACCTAATAATGTCATGTAGAAGCTGTAGACTTGGAAAAATGAGATTCTCTACAAAACATTTGTTGGCATTTAAATATAAAGGCATGTAGGTTGGTTGTAGGATCTCTACTAGGACATACAAGTCAAAATATCAAATTCTAAGGTTATCATCACCATCATAGAAAATGAAGATATTCAAATTATGATTGTGACCCAAGTCCTACTATACACATTGGTCACTATGGTTCAATAAGTTCTTACTAACTAGAAAATGTTTAAGATATATTTGTCCTAGGTCGATAGATCCATTGCCAAACTTGTTTATAACCCTAAATTTATTATTCATTAACATATTCAATAAGTGATCTATCAGATGAAGATTTATGCAAGTTCTCATCTAGTGATCCAAAAAAAAATTTAACCTCAACCAACAAATCCTACAACATTGATTTCTTCTTCCAAACCTCAAGAAGAATCAACATCATTGTAATCTTTGGCATAGTCAACTTAGAACATACCACCACTTGCTTAGTAAGTACTACACACACTTAAAATTTTACAATTTACACAAATTTTTCTAAAATATAGTAGGATTTCCATAAGTGTTAGGAGTGGGGATAGGTTATTTAAAAACCCATAAAAGACATCCACCTGGTTAAACTCATCTTTTAAAAACCAGTGAGGGTGATAGGCTAGTGTGCTATTTATCTTAATATGAAAATGGTAGCTAAGTAGTTATTAATGGGTGAAAACTAGTACATGACATTTGAAGTAATAACCATAACTTTGTTTTTACTTCAGTTATTTATAACAATAAAAGTTTTCAAGCTTCATCTCAGGGCACATTGTCTTAGAATGAGACAACTATTTATGTTTGGGAAATTTTTGGGTGTATAATAAGGATATAAAAATCATTAAGTGTAAATAGTTTACATGTGTGTGAAGCAAACTAATTCTATATTCTTTATATCTTTTTGTATGTATTCAATTATTTAAAAGCATAACAATTATATACTCAATGAGAAGAGTCTTTCCTTTGAATGTAGCAAAAAGTTAGAATATGAAGTGGTAATGCAATGTAGAACTCTAAATATAGGGCTCAATTGTATTTTGAAATGGTTATGATGTGATAGAGATTAATATACAATTCTAAAATCATTTCCCTTATGTGTCTTTTATGGTTGTTTTATGGACAATGATACTCCATTTTCTACATCTATTAGTCACGTAGATTCTACTAAACATTATGTTTCTAATAAACTCGTGTTTTTTCATCTTTATTTTTATTTTAGTTAATTAATGGATAAGTTCATCCTAAAATGTAGTCTATTTTATTATTTTGTCATTTACCACACTATTATCCCTATATTAACATGTTTTGATGGGATTTCTAGGAATATCTACAAAAAATATTAGTGATGACATATATCATGCATGACATCATGTAAAAGTAACCAGCTGGTAGACTTGTTGGGTTGCCAATTTGGTGTTTCAAATTGGATATTATTATCTCTCCAAGGGAAACTATCCTCTCCAAAATCAAAATCATATCCATCAATGGGATCCATATCTCATGAACATAATAAATTCTTGGAAAACCATATAATTTATTTAACATGTCCATGTAAATTCTCACCCCTGGCCTAAAGATTACTATCAAAATGGAAGAAATAGGGCCTCTGAATAATATTTTTTTTGTGTTTCATGCCCATTGGTTCAATTTATCCTTGAATGAATTTATGATCAACCAATAATTTTCCATAGTGTAACCATAGGTTATTTAAGGAGTAGGAATCATATAATAATTCTCAAATGTGTTCTCACTAATGTAGGCTATAGGAGTTTTATTAATCTAGTAGTGAAATATTTTTCCTAAAATTTGCCCATTTATAAATAAATTAGAATGTAAGTGATGCCTATAGGGAATTACCTCTAGTTTTATAGATACATTATGTAGATATACCACTTTAATGGCCAAAATATCATCTTTGAATATCTATAATAAAATGACATTTACTCCTTTGTTCCATATGGCTATGTAGCATTTATTTCCTACCAGATAGTTGAATAATGTTTGCACTATTATTTGAATGCCACTATATCAAATATTTTATTTATGAACTCAATAATACTGTAAATAGAATAAATATGAAGAAAAAAATTGTGAGATAATTAGGCCAGTGAAAATGTGCAAATACCCTTTGTTATCTAAATAAACTTGATGTCTTCTTAATTGTTAGGGAGATCAAAATCACATTTTTCATAGAATAACAAGAGGGGAATTGAATCAAATCATGTTTTAAAAACTTAATATATCTCTTAGTTTTGTTGGATTTAAAAATTGGTTGAATTGAGTTGATGATTTGTGTAATTAAATTCAAATAATTGATTTTTATTTTTTCCTTATCTACTCTTTGCTTATTTAAATTTTGATGTTTGCATTGTCATCTTTAGTAGATTAAATTGTGATGAGATGTATTTCTATTGCTTTTAGGTGCATCATCATCTTAGTATGACAAGTGTATTATTATCATACTTTTAGATTTTTTTTTCATGTTTTAAAATGATTTTTCTCAGTCAAGGACAAGTGTCTACATGTCAC